>JAEIIG010000625.1:0-10958 GCA_018904695.1 Drosophila parvula
TTCATAACTGTTAAGTGCTCTCGCGAGAGCTGCTCTCTTTGATTTTTTTCTGGCCGCTTGTTAGAAAGAGAGCAAACAATCGACTGACGTCACCGCATGGATATGTGCATCGTTGGGTTAGCGCTCTCTGTTCGCCTGTTACACGGAATATAGGTATCGGGCAATTGTGTAGTGTAACCAGTGTAATTAATTTACAAGAGTTTAAATATAAATAAACTAGAAGGTCAGCGGGCGATACTGACCAACCTAAATAAGTTAGTACTTCCTCAACTACCTTAAGTATGTTTGTAAATGTTCACATTTCCAGCTAAACTTATAAACACAAAGTCACAGCTCCATTCAATATAAAATACTATTGTTGTTTTTTGTTTTATTAAGTAATCCGTAAATGAAAAGTTCTTAACTTTATTTAATATCAATGATTACAGCACTTGGACCAACTCCGTTGTTTACACATATAATTAAAGATCTGTTTTAACAAAATAGCAATCAGATGATGAGCGTAAAAATACTTGTTCTTTTCGAGCTTCCTTGGTTGTTTTTTTTTTTTGTTTAGCAAAGGCTAAGGTAAGTTCCTATCTATAAGTATTGGGGCAGGCGGCTATCTGTCCCTGAAGAAGGGAAATGCCTTCTGCAGCTCCGTTTTGGATTTGCAGGCCTCCACTTTGGGCAGTGTCTCCACCAGGTTGAGTAGATAGATCTGCAACTGCTGACGCCGTTCCTCCACAAAGACAAGGTTCATGTTCCCGAAATGCTTCTTGGGAGGAAACTCCACACCACTGACAACCGGATGGGTCTTCAGCAGCGACTTGTGCAGCTTGTTAAACTCACTGTAGCGCCTGAAAAGCGTCCAGTGCTCCAGCCGCTGTCTCATCGTGATGTGGATTTCGTAGGTGTAGTGCGAGCCAGATCGCTGAGTCTTGGCCAGCTTCACATGTGGAATGGTTATCAGGAAGTTGGAGCAGAGCGAGGAGCTGGGATCAATGCCCGTCTCCTCGAACTGTTTGGTCAGCCGACGGATTAGGAGGCGGTTCTGTAGATTCAGTTCCGCCACGCGGGTCTCCAGCAGGGCGCATCTTTCGTTTAGCTGGTTCACCTGTTCCTCCAGCGCCGTCTGCTGCTGACTGTTGGCCTGGCAATTAGCCGAGGACGAAGACTTGCTCCACTGCGAGGAAGTATCGCTCCGATCTTCAAATAGATCTGTGTCCGCAGCAGCCTGGGGAAAGGTCTCTGACAGCGGGGTCTTCAGAAACTCCAGCTCCGGTTCAATAGGATCAAAGGGTTCGACGACAGTGACTTCCTCAAACGGTTTGGTCAGCTCCTGGAGCACGGCATCTTTAGATATAAGCTGCTGCACTTCCAGGGATTCAATGGGTTTCAGGGCTCCAAGCAAATCCTCTGTGGAACTGGCTCCCTCGATGGGTCGCTCCACCGCGTTGCCAGGACGTCTTTTTTGTCGCACGGATACAGGGACTGGATTTGGCGCATATATGATGGGCTCCTCCTTCACTGCAGCAGCTGTTGCGAATCTCCTGGGTGCATTCAGTTCAGTGGTGTCCACATGGAGGGCGAATAATACATTTTTCAGGGAGTCTATAATCTCCGGCAATTTTTTGGCCGCCTCCTCGTTAAGCAACAGGGACCAGGGCGTGTAGAAGCGGTGCAGTAGCTCCTCATCGCTCAGCCAGGTGAGGACATGGCTGTACAGACGCTTCTCGTTGAGATTGGCGCGGATGAAGGCGCGACCACGGCCAACATTGGTCCAGACCTGTTTGAGGTCCGAATACCGCTGGCGTTCGTGGGGCGTCAGATGCCTCTGGCAGAAGTCCCAGAAGGTGGTGTCATTGTTGTTGCTGCCAACACCCGCATTTCCGGTCACCATCTCCTGCATGTTCTGGATAAAGCTGGCGGCGCTGAAGACGGAAGTACTGCCCGAGGTCTGCCTGAGCCCGTATCCTAGCAGCTCTTCGAGAGAATCACACAGCTCCTGGACTGACTCATCTCGCTCCGTGGCCAGCTCTTTTCCACTGTAATTTTGCGAGATTTGATGCGCACTTTCCTGAAGTCGTCTGAAGATGTCCTCGCGCCGTTGGCCAAAGGTACTGCCGCCCAGCTGGGCGCGCATGGTCCGAGCGGCAGCCTCTGTGGGTACCGAGCTGGCGGCATTTTCTGGCATTTTGTACTAGCTTTTATTATTTAACTAATTTTGTGTTATTTTCACTTCATCTTTGACAACAAACCAGTCGAGCAGTGTTGGAAAGCTTGTAAACTAAGAGTGGGCGCCTTCAGCAGTGAGTATTGAGGAAGCTATTTTATAACGATAACGATATTTATTTTGTCTCTTATTTTTAGTTTCCAAACAAAAACAAAAGGATTTCAGATCATTTAAAGTATTCATACATTCAAAAAGCTTATTTTAGTTTGCTTTTTCTTTAAATTTATTTAAATATTTTTTGTGGAAGTATAGTTATTTATAAAAGCTTACTTCTCAGAATAAAATATTGATTTCATAAACTTTATTTAAAAATATAGTAAAGAATTTTAAAGAGTCTACTTTTATAATACAAAATTTGTATTAACAAATATTCGATGTTGCAATAAACACTAGTAACTTATTCCTGCCCTGTGAAGGAACCCTTTTTTGCTGCCCTGGCGGTTTTGCGGGCAAAAGAATGCTAAAACGAATGCAGCCCTGGGACTTCATTGGCATCCCTGTTCGGCGCAAATGCAGAAGTTAACACACAAAAAACTCGCGTAAACCTTAAATAAAACAATTAAAAATGTACAAAATCGGGTATCAACTAGTGCCAGTAACGATTAGAACTTAATGCATCGTCTAAAAGTTCCAAAAGTGTAAGTTTCCAGGCTGCACAGCGATTTTGTGTGTTTTCTTTTGTGTCCGCGTTTCGTTGTCTGCGCAAACTTCGCTTCATTGACTTTTCGAGTGAGTGCTGCGCTTCGCATTAAAATTTAACCCATAATTAAGTCAAAACGGATATGTTAGTGCATTGTTTATTGTCGAGCGGGAATTGCATTTTCTTGTTTAGCCAGAGTAAAAGCATTTTACCGAAAATCTGCCCGCGGCGGAAGTCGTTAATCACATTTCCTTGCCGCCGCCGTCGCCGCCAGAGCAGCAGCTGCGTGCAAAAAAAAAAACAGGCGAGAAAAGAGAAGAAGGCAAACACAAACAGACAACGAGGAGCAGGCCAGGAATTGATGCCCATATGGCCGAGACCTGTAACTAAGGATAGCTAAGGACAGCTAACGTTAAATAAATGAGGAATAATATTAATGTGATACAGAATTTATATTAACTCCACGTTTTATTTGTTTTTATAACAAATTTAGCAAGGGACGGTCAATTATTTTTTATTTTTTTTGTAAGTTTCTTTGATATTTCTTAGGGAATAATGATTTAAGGTATTATTCAAGCATTATTTAGTCAACGATTTTCAATGAGAATATCTAGTAAATATTTTTATATTTATTTCAAACTTCCAAGCTTCTAATACCTTAAAAAATAAAACGAAAGTTAGTCCCTGCTTATATTTCTGTAATTTTTTTTGTAATTATTAATTTATAATCTTTAATAATTGATGATTATTTTTTATCGTCTTTCAGCGATTCTTCCAATACTGAAAAGGAAAGGCGATTAAAAAGCCATAGCATTTCTTGAAGAACCCCAGCAGCCGCCCCATAAATGTTTTTACTATAATTAAGTGAGGCATCATACAGCGTGTCAACATCCAGCATCATCCATTCCGCGCTCAGAATGAATCCGGCCGAAATGCGCATGATGTGGATGAGCAGCCAGTATAACTCGGAGCGCATTACCTTGGAGGATGCGGCCACTCTGCTGGGTCATCCCACCGTTGGACTCTCTGTCATGGAGGACATCTCTGCACATCAGCCCACTTTGGTGAGTTTCAGAGCCAACCAACTTGGTCCGATACTACGAGCCAATCTCTCAATTCGAAGACTAGTAAATATAATTAAGAGATTTCATTATATTTGATAGTCCTCGGAGTCGCAAAGCAAACCCAAATTCCTAGGTTTTAACATTGTTGCGGATTGGCTGGCCACCTATAAAATATCTCTTTTTTGTCTGTCTTAGTTGCAAAAATTGGAATTTGTTTACTTATTTCTTCTACTTTCTTTTCTATGATTTATGTATTGGTTACAATTTAAAAAACTCGACACAAAAACACACAAAAACCAATGAATGAATGAATGAATCTCCAACCAACCAACCAACCAAACAACCAACCAATCTCCGACTTCGCTCAATAAAAGGAAATGAATCCGATGATGAGCCTGATGGGGGGGGATTTCACCGGTCAGGCGGCGGCGGCCGCTGCGGCGCTGGGTGTGCAGCCGGGCACCCTGATAGCCACCAACTCGAACAACCTGTATGGATTCGCCCACATGGGCAGCCTGCAGCAGCAGCTGCTCCAGCAGACCGCCGCGGCCGCCGTCTTCCAGAACTATGCCGAGGTTATGGACACCGATGTAGATACCACCGGCATGGTGGGCATGCCCACAGACGCCGCATCTCTGATGGGCGTCGATGTTGGCGTTGGCCACAGCGTTGTGGACGACGATGATCAGGGCTATGGCCAATTGGACGACGGCTACGACGATGGCGGCACTGGGCTGGAGCCCAAGCAAGAGATCATCAACATTGACGACTTTGTGATGATGAACGAGGACAACAATTCGTATGATGACACCGAGTTCATGACCTCCTCGGACAAGGACATCTCCCAGTCCTCCTCCTCTTGCATGACCCAGCTGCCCGGCGGCTTAGGCGTCTCTGGAGTTGAGCACGACCTTCTGGTCCCGCTGGCCGATGGCCTCCTGCATCACAAGCTGCTGGGCACTACCCTGGCCCCGGCGATGGCAACACTCAATGGCAATGCATTTGGCAACATTATGGTCAGCTCGGAAGCACCTAAGCAAATACAACGCAACACGTACAGCCTGGCCAAGGGTGGTGGCGCCGCATCCAATGCTGCCAGCTGCAGCGCAGCTTCCACTTCCTCCTCATCCGTCTCGCTGCGCGCTCAGCGCAAGACACGTAAGATCGAGCCGGTGAACAGGCCGGGACTGGTGCTGAAGACACCCATCGCCTACAAAGGCAACATAGATCCATCGGTGATCCCCATACAGAAAGATGGCATGGGTAAGGTTGCTCCACACACGCAGTAGGGTGGGTCGATATTGGGTTTTTGGGGCAGTGTAAGCGAAAGTAAAGAGGTATTTAGGGGCGGCATGCCATATGTTAAGGCCTAGGGATGGATATATATATTATATTGTATAAGAATATCGTGATTTTTCGATATATAATTTCTAAATGTGATATTTTTTGGAAATTTCGTTGTTTTTGATACAATTTTAATTCCGATATATTAAACTTAACGATGTTTTCAATATGATATCGAGCGCGAAATGTTTTAACGGACTTCTCTCGATGTATATTCCTATTATGACCCTGTTGCCTTATATCTTTACCTAGTAATACCACTAATAAACATTAGTACAAGATCTTGGCTCAGTTACACAAATTAAATTGCAGAATATAAATAAATAAATTAATTAATACGCTCTGAGATCTTAAATATAACACCAATCGACTCGCCCTACACCACAATAATTTGCAAGCCTTCTAAGTTTTATTTGCTCAAAGCCTTTGTTTATTTTTTTTTTTTTGTTAATTTTCTTGTTGTCTGCGAGAATTTGGGTTTGTATGGCAGGATTTGCAGTATAATTACCCATAAATAAAGTAAAATTAATTATTTTTCTATGAAAATATGTCATTACAATCACCTTTTCTTCATCTCTTTTTTATTTGGCAGCCGTCTGTAAGCGCTGTGGAGCCATTGGAGTAAAGCATACGTTCTACACGAAATCGAGACGCTTTTGCAGCATGGCCTGTGCTCGAGGCGAACTATATTCATTGGTCCTCAACAGCAAGATGGAGGGCGGTTCCATTAGTTCCCCCGTTCCCGAAGCACCGGCTTCAGATGCCTCCGAAGAGGTCCTAGCCGGCGACCAGCAGCAACAGCAGCAGGTTCAGCCAGATATTGAGCTGGATTTGCAGGCGGCGCACATTAAGAATGCCAATTACCGATTCCGCATTACGGATCAATCGAAAATAACCCAGTTAAATAGCTTTGGTGAGCCCATGTCCCTTGGCGGCGATGCGGCTGCCAATAATGTACAAATGGCGGCGGACGAAACGATTGCCGCCTTGAACGGTGGAGCTGTTGGCGATGCAGCAGCTCCGGGCGGTGCGGATGAGGAGGGAGGAGCGGCCACACCGAATGCCTATCATTTGAATGCCGCGCCAACGCCGAAGGCTCTGCGACTTTTCAAGGACATCTATCCGCAGGATGATCTGCCGCAGATACCCAAGTACGAGCGTCTGCCGACACCCTGTCCACAAATGGAGAAGATAATCAGCATCCGGCGGCGGATGTACGATCCCACGCACTCTTACGACTGGCTACCCCGCCTCAGCAAGGAGAACTTCAATGCGGCTCCAGTGACCTGCTTCCCACATGCACCCGGATGTGAGGTGTGGGACAATCTGGGCGTGGGCATGAAGGTGGAGGTGGAGAACACGGATTGCGATAACATCGAGGTGATTCAGCCCGGCCAGACGCCCACCTCATTCTGGGTGGCCACCATTCTAGAGATCAAGGGCTACAAGGCGCTCATGAGCTACGAGGGCTTTGACACGGACTCCCACGACTTCTGGGTAAACCTCTGTAACGCCGAGGTCCATTCTGTGGGCTGGTGCGCGACTCGGGGCAAGCCACTCATACCGCCCCGCACAATCGAGCACAAGTACAAGGACTGGAAGGACTTCCTGGTCGGCCGCCTATCCGGGGCCCGCACGCTGCCCTCCAACTTCTACAACAAGATCAACGACAGCCTGCAGTCGCGCTTCCGCCTTGGCCTGAATCTCGAGTGCGTGGACAAGGATCGCATCTCGCAAGTGCGCCTGGCCACCGTCACCAAGATCGTGGGCAAGCGCTTATTCCTGCGCTACTTTGATTCGGACGATGGCTTCTGGTGTCACGAGGACTCGCCCATTATTCACCCCGTAGGCTGGGCCACCACAGTGAATCATAATCTGGCCGCCCCGCAGGATTACCTAGAGCGGATGTTGGGTAAGTGAGGCTTCTATGCATGAGCTAGGGATGTGTATCGTTAGGAAAATAACGGTAACATAATATCTATAATAACATATCCCAAACATACATAAGCTAATGGAATACTCTTTACTTTACCAACTCCCTCTTCTAGCTGGTCGCGAGGCCATGATCGAGGTGCATGAGGATGACGCCACCATCGAACTGTTCAAGATGAACTTCACCTTCGACGAGTATTTCCTTGATGGCAAGACCAACGGTTTCGTGGAGGGCATGAAGATTGAGGCGGTGGATCCCCTTAATCTCTCATCCATCTGCCCAGCCAGCGTGATGGCGGTGCTGAAGTTTGGCTACATGATGATACGCATCGATTCCTATCAGCCGGATGCCTCTGGGTCGGATTGGTGAGCTGCTAAAGCTATTAAGGACTATTCAGGACGAAGTAAAGCAACCTCTGTTTTTCTCATGCATTTATTTAGGTTCTGCTACCACGAGAAGAGTCCGTGCATCTTTCCTGCCGGCTTCTGCGCAGCCAACAACATAGCGGTGACCCCGCCGAATGGCTACGACTCGCGGACTTTCACCTGGGAGGGTTACCTGCGCGACACGGGAGCGGTGGCCGCCAGTCAGCATCTGTTCCATAGGGTTGTGCCCGACCATGGCTTCGAGATGGGCATGAGTCTGGAGTGTGCGGACCTGATGGACCCCCGGCTAGTGTGCGTGGCAACGGTGGCGCGTGTTGTGGGTCGACTCCTAAAGGTACACTTCGATGGATGGACGGACGAGTATGACCAGTGGCTGGACTGTGAGTCGGCCGACATATATCCGGTAGGTTGGTGTGTTTTGGTGGGCCACAAGCTGGAGGGACCGCCGCGGGTGGCCCAACAGCAACAGCCAAAGCCGGCGCCCAAGGCCAAGGTACAGCGGAAGCGGAAGACAAAGAAGGCAACGACCGGCGGAAAGCCGCCGAGTGAGAACAACACGCCAACTGGTGAGTTTATAAAGACTTCTCAGAACCTGAGTTACCCATCTAACCTGTAACCCTTCCTCCATTGCAGTTAAACCGCGCACAATCGCGCTGAAGACCACACCGCACTTGCCTAAGCTGAGCATTAAGCTGGAGCTGAAACCAGAGCATCACAATGCTGCCTTCTACGAGAACAATCAGCCCGAGGAGGAGGGCGACGACGAGGATGTCGACGCCGACGCTGATCCTGATGCTGAGGGAGATGGCGATGGGGACGGCAGCACCAGCCATATGTCTGAGCAATCCACCACACAGTCGTCCAGTGATCTTATCGTTGGAGCAGCGGGCAGCGGAAGCGGAAGCGGCACGTCCTCTTCGATGGTAACTGCCGCCGCCACGGGCAACAACAACAACAACAACAACAGAATGGTAAAGAAATCTTCCACTACTAAATCACCTGCGCCACCAACTGTGGGCCGCAAAGCCACTAGCTACATTGCGGTGAGTACTTAGCGGAATAATAGTGCGTAGAGTCATCATCCATCTAGCCAGAAAGATAGCCCGCCTGAACGCCTGCTCGCCTGCCCGCTAACTAGCTCGCCCGAAGTCCAGCTCATGTATCTTAATCGGTAGGCCATCAAGGCACAGTGGTTTTAGATTAGTTGTGCATATATAGTTACATTCAAGACAAGGAATCTAGTACTTGTAATTAAAATACTGCTCTGATTTGGATTATTTGATAGTAAGATCCATATCTGAGCATCAGTATAAATAACCTTAGGATGGCATAAAGTATAACTATAGGGTCAGTTTATCGGTAATTGACGCTAAGACCAATATGTAAATCGATAAATATATTTACACATTCCTCATTCCATTTATAATAGAGATTACAGTTTCTTACTTGTAAAAAGAATTTTATGAACTAAAAAAAAACAACAAATAATTCACTCAGTTGAACTTAACAACACTAAACCACTGTGCCAATGGCTTCGCCACAAAATTGCATAAATGTAAAATAACCGAGATCGTGCCTTGCCCACAATGCCAATTTGTATCTAATATTATTTTTACGCACTGTTATTTTTGGTACTTGCAACAAACCTCCCCCATCCCCATTCCACATCATCCAGCCTTAACATCCAGAGTGTCCCGCGCAAACATCTTAGAACTTTTTGTATAAAAACTAATTGGAACCATATATCTTTCCCTATTTTGTGTAGAACTCCTCTGCGTCGAATAATAAGTACATTCCGCGTCTGGCCGACATCGATTCAAGTGAGGCGCACTTGGAGCTGATGCCGGACTCATGGAATGTGTACGATGTGTCGCAGTTTCTGCGTGTCAACGACTGCACCGCCCACTGCGACACGTTCAGCCGGAACAAGATCGATGGTAAGCGACTGCTCCAGCTGACCAAGGACGATATAATGCCGCTGCTGGGCATGAAGGTGGGCCCGGCTCTGAAAATCTCTGACCTCATTGCCCAACTGAAGTGCAAGGTTAATCCCGGCAGGGCCAGATCGCACAAGACCAACAAGTCACCGTTTTTATAGTGCGGGTACCTCTTGAAATATTTTAAAACCGAATGCGATGCGAAACGAAAGTTATCACCGATAGAAGCACACACAGAATACAGACACTTTTATACTGCGTGTACATTAGGGATTAGGCATAAGGGATATATACATAGTATGTATATATATACATATATGTAGGGATACTGAAGTATTTTGTTAGCACTGGAAATCGAAACACAATCGTTGCCTAGTATGGATATAAGTATCCATAATACAATTGTATAACTAACTCAAGTCTCACAGCTCGTTATTATACTGATACATATATACGAGTATATATTTATATATATATATATCGATTATATCGTATGCCGTACGCAGTCCGTAGCCGTATGATCATGTTATATCAGTCAGAGTTCTATATATCAAGATTTTTTTAAAAACACCCCTATTTTTATATAGATATCGATCGATGCATTCAACCACATATATCTGTCTGAATCTATATCTAAGATCCGAATTGTATAGCCTAAGTTTGTTAATTGTACATAAGTTCCGTCGCCGATCATTACCCCCGCGAATAACATACCTTACACAGAACAAGTAGCGCCATCAATCCAGGAATCCAGGCGACCAGGGAGCATAAATCTAATAATTCATGATTAAGTCATAAGCGATCGAAAGTCGCTCCTAGTTCTTAAGGTCGACCAGTTTCAATAGCAGCAAGCGCTTCGCTCTCTCATCCTTGATTATTTTGTTTTTCTTTTCGGAATCACATGTCTCTGCATGGAGATTATTAATGGTATAAGGCATACTTTTGAAGATGGCAACACCTAAATAATAGAATTATGTAACTATATCACCCTAAGGTATCAGCTAATGTCAAAATACTTAATAAACCCGAATTCAAAATTGCAAAGTATTGAAGAAATACAAATGGTGGTAATTTTTCTCGTTTTGGGTTGTGGTAAAAATGTGGGGTTTGTAATAGTTTCTTAATTCAAATACGATCCAGAGATCCAGCTCCCGAGAAAGCATTAAATAAACTGTTTTAAATTACACTGGTTACACTACATTTGCCCGATACCTACATTTCGTGTAACAGGCGAACAGAGAGCACTAGAGCAACGATGAACATATCCATGCGGTGACGTCAGTCGATTGTTTGCTCTCTTTCTAGCAAGCGGCCAGAAAAAAATCAAAGTGAGCAGCTCTGGCGAGAGCACTTAACAGTTATGAAATATGTTTACACTTAACCAATCATCCTCCTGCTGCATTCTGAGCGCCTGGTACATGAAATCATGCATTTGATAA
>JAEIIG010000631.1:0-24166 GCA_018904695.1 Drosophila parvula
CAACATTTGCTTTCACTATAGTTCCCTTATACACTTTTCTAATAAATATATACAAAGATCGATTTTTTAACATTGCCCTATATTTGCAATAAATCGATATACCATTTCATATTTCATACCAATCGATATACCATTTGATATATCATACCAATAATATCGAAAAAGAAGACACATTAAGTAAATGGCATTTGTAAGAATACTTAATAATATTATCGTTATTCTAAATATAAATTCGATATTCAAAACTTCGATAAATCAAAGTTTACGATATCTCCAATGTGAAATAGATAGCCGTATGTTTATCGATATATAATATAGACGTTTTCTTCTCGCCATAAATCCCTTATTTGTGTATTTAGCTTTTTTTTGAGAAAAGGTAAAAAAAAAAAATGTAATCAAAATGGAAATCATTTTTTCGCTCAGTGCATCTAGCTGCCGAGACAAGCCCAACGTGCCCAACGAGGCAGGCGACAACACTCATATTTAGGGAATGTAGGAGGCGCTTTGCATACCGGGCTACTCACCATCGACGATGTGCACGCGCACCACGGCGGGATTGGCGTTGGAGGGGGTGCATGTGTAGACGCCCGAGTCCGAGGAGATGGCCTTCTGCACCAGGAGCCGGCTGGTGGTCAACACACCTTTCTCGGTGACTAATGATATGCCGCCGCGAGGTGAATCGAAATTTATGATCTGAAATAAATAACGGCGAACACAAGCAGCTTAGTGCCAGGACACAACTTTTTCGGGTGGGGAGGGAGGCGGGATTCTGAGAGTATGATAGTTAAATTTTTATTAATGACAGCATGTTAGTCAAGCCAGGGTACGCTCCGGCTCTGGCTCCGGCTCCGGCTCTGACTCTGGCTGGGCAGCTTAGTTTTGCCGGGGGAAATTCCTTGTCAAAAAAAAAAAGAGCCAACATTAAAAATAGAAACCGGCAACAGCCAGGCATACCCTTGACATTTACACAATAAAAATGACATGGCAGCGAAGAGGGTTTCTGCAGGAATACTATTACTATTTTCCCTTTTTTTTAAAGTGATTTTAAAATGATTTGAGCCAATGTATTTATAGCTAAGCTATACCTACGTTAATGTATAATTAATATTAAAATCAAGCAAGAAAAGCTATTAATACGATTCATTTATTATTAGAAGCCAGATGAGTTTGTCTTAAGTGAAAGTAAAAGGAAATATGTGAGCTGTCTATACGGATTCAATTAGAGTTAAGACCAAATGTCAGCCAGTGACAGTTTATGGGGGGGAAACATTTACGGAAATGTAAGAACAGCCTGCTCTCAGGGGTAGATCGTAGTTTATATACAATAATCGCACGCATTATGGACCCTTGTCAAACGTAATTATTGATGCGGCCAGCCAGACTGTTTTATGTCTGTTCCTCGAAGAGGTTGTGCCTGGGTATATTAGCCCCAAAGACTGGGGCACACGTCAAGTGCGGCTTCGCGGTGTTTTTTCTTTTATTTTTTATATTGTGGTTTCTTTTTGGGGTTGAGACTCACCTGACGCTCGTGGGACCAGATGACGGTGGGCGGCGGTTCCGGGGCGAACTTCACAATGCAGGTCAGATTGATGGTGGACCCGCGGTTGATGTGCAGCTCCTCGCCGCCAACGATTTCGGTGACGGGCTCTGGAAAAAATACATGGAAGAGCAGCAGAGAGCGGATGGGCGGTTTGAGTACGGACAAAAGCCAAAATCATTGCATAAGCTGCGGTACACACACAAAAAGGCGCATAAAACATTTTGAAAGCTCATTTCGGTTAAGCCCAAACAACAATAAAAGTAAAAAACAAAGCGCACACGCGGGGCATGAGGCATGAGGCATGAGGGATGGGTGATGGGGGATGTGGGAGAGGGCGGGAATGGAGAGCAAAGGGCCAAGGACACTCGGAGTCGTCCTGAGCCTGTTTAAGCAAATTTATCTACCGTTGCGTTAAATTGTTTTCTTTCCTGCTGCGTAACCAGAGCGTATGTACTATAGTAACCCTCAGAGTGCCCCCTGAAGACCCCAGGAAGCCCACGTCAACCCATCAGGAATACTGGTATATATATATAGTGTATGTGTGTGTTTTTTGTGATATTTCCACGTTTGTTTACTTTCGTATTCAACGTAAAATAAAGAAGGCGATGCGAAATGAAGAATAAGGACAGCAAAAAGCTAGTCAGAGCGAGCCCAGCGAACAACGAACAAAATCTCAAATTCAAATGCTAGGCAAAAAGTCAACAACAAATTGTGTCATTAGTTCAAGGACATTGATTGAAATGTCGGTTGGCCGTAACTAAAATTGGAAATTTCTTAACTTTCACCCATGGCCGGCACTGCCCCCGCCGACACTTGTCGTCATTCTCATTGGAAGAAAGTAACCGATAACTGTGAGAAAATGCTTCAAGTTTCAGGTATTTGAAGGTTAATGGGAACTATTAAGTGGATTTTAATTTGAATAACTCATCTATCAATGGGAATTCTTAGTAATTTAAATACAAAAAACATTAAGTATGTTTGGGGGCTACAGAAATCACTAGGGATTTTTAAATCTTTATTAAAGGTGTTCAAGAATTTGCTATAAATAAAATTAACCTGGAATTTGGTTGCTGAAAAATGTTAATCATATATTTGGAAACCCCTTTGAGGGTTTTACAAACTCTAGTGATTTCTGAAGCGTCCTGGAAAATGTCACAGCTACTTAAATTGATTTTCTGTTCATTTGCTTTACTTCTCAGCTATTTAATTATATATTTTTGTACATAAATATATTTTAAATAAATTTATAATAAATTTTAATCATTTAATTAGACTTATACAAAGAAGTAAAGACTTCCCTACAATTCCTTTCACAATTGAAAGTCTCTAGTTTCTGGTTGTGTTGCCGAGAATCTTTCTCACTCTTCGAGCTCTTGTTCAATGCTAATAAATTGGGATTTCTTTGCTACGGCCTTCCGCCTTCTTTCTTCCTTTCTCCTGCTTCTACTTTCTTTCTGCTTGCCACGGCTCAGCCAGCAAAATGGCTGCTTTAGCGCTTCCGCTTCTTGAACAACTTTCGTCAGTTGAAGAGTTTCATCTGTGTTAGTATGTGTGTTGTATGTGTTAGTACGTGTGTGTGTGTGTGTGTGTCTCTGAAACTGCAGTTACTGTAGTCGGCTAACGGTAATGTGCTCTCATGGCAGAAAACGCCGCTAAAGGTTAGTGAAAGTTATGTACTGGCAAATGGCTGGCACTCGGCAGTCGACAGTCGGCAGTGCGGGTGGAAGTGCGCGGCGCGGGTGGTGCGGTCCTTCGGGTAATGCCCCATTTTCTTATGCAACGTCCTCGTATCTCTCAATCTCCATTTGAAGTTCTTTATGCCTCGCAGTTATCTCGCCGCTCCTCCGGCTCTACGTGGCCCATTTGCCGCAGATTTGATCTCCGGATACTGGTAGCGGCAACTCGGTCAACCTGATGTGCAATGCGCCGCCTCTAGTTGGCGTCTGCGAGTAATCTGAACCTTTTCCAAAAAACTTTTCCCAGCTCATTCTTTGCCTTGGGATTTCACTGAAATGGTTTCTTCTTTTTTTTAAACAGAAGAAGAGCGTCACTCAGGGAAAAGCTACACTGAACCAAAGGAAGTCTGGCCTAAAGTATTTTTATAAAATGGAAAATCAAGAATATTTATTTTGTATATATTTTGTATTAACTTGAGCTACAAATTATATTTAATTCAGTCAGATATTTGATGTATAAGGACATCAGGTGGATACGGAGATAGAGAGAGAGCGCAGAACTAATATTATTTAAATATTACGCATACGACACGGGGGATCAGCTGGAAAATCACGAAACGCCCTTCGGCTCGGTGTGCGTGTGTGGGCGCCAAAAAGAAATAAGAAAAATGAAGCAAGTTTATTATTTATGCCATTCATGCGGTGGAGCATTCAAAAATAACCCACACAGTCCCAGGAGGTACATATCGGTGACCTTTTTTACTTTTAATTTGACAGGACCCAGTCGCAGTCTGGTCATGCGCTCCTCTTGGAGCCTTGCAGCCGAACCGATTATCTTTGCTGATTTTTAGTTTACCCACCGAATGGGTCACAGTTGAATTATTCTCTTCAGATCTGACTAATTGCCTCAATATGGGAACTTTAGGTAAATAAATTGTATAAATAAATGAGATGTTCCGCCTCATTATCATTCGCCGTGATGTTATTTTGACCACAGACATGGCGAGTGTAAAACCTTTGGGCCTGGGCCGAGTGCGTGACCAAACTGCAAAAAGGGACTCAAAGGGACTCGTTGCCCCCGGATTCGATAATCACCATAATTGGGGAAGTCTCGGGGTGTGTAAGCGGTGCTTGTGAATGATTCATGACTCCCTATCTCGGCAAACGCCACTCCAGGAGGATACCACATTCCGTTTCAAGTCGGCCTTATCGAATTAGTTGCTGCATTTGCGCCTTGCACTTTGATTAATCGCCATGTCAACATTTGAGCCTAATTTGCAACTTTTATGCCGGGCTTTCGAATGTGATTTATGGCCAAAGGGCAGCCCCGAAACGAGGATGGATACCACACAGAAACACACACACACATTGAAACAAGCCCCAAATGTAAATGCCACAATGTGTTGCCGCCCTTGTGTTGTAAATCAAACAATAAATTTCAATAAAAATACAAATAAAAGCTATCAAACGTGTATGGCCCAAAAAAAAAGCACAAAAAAAAAACAGAAGGAAGGAAAACAACAAGAAGAAAATCATTTACGAAGGCTGTTGCCGCCCCACTTCGATTTCGGGTTGTTTACAAGCCGATTTTTAATAGGTCTAGGACTCCCTTAAAGGGTATTTTTATAACCAGAACCTGACGTGCCATTTAAGGACACATACATCATCGTTTCAGGCACTCCGTTTAACTCTAGCTATGGTTTCTTTTTATTAACAATTCTTGTAATGTTGAAACTATAAAGTTAGACATATATGCCAAATATTTATTTACCTTTAATTTAATTTAAAATTCCAATACCCAGGACCAATCAAATAATCCCCCGCCATAACAAGGCCCCTGGATATAATCTCTATACTATGGCTGTTTCAGCAATGTCAACGGGGGTATTTTTATATGTTTTTTTTGCCGCCGTAAAGGTTAACATAATGCCACCTATAACATCACACAAGCACCCAGTTAGACTCCGTCTCCTTTCGCCGACACCGAAACTGAAACTGAAACTGAAACTGAAACTCGGCTCGGAAATGGCAAAGGCTTACACGCCCATAAACCTTTATGCGTTTTCAATTGAATTGTCCTGAAGTTGGGCCCAGGGCCCGGTTGCTTGTGGGTAATAAAATTTGTTGCCGTTGTCGCCATTGTTCTACGAGGCGCGATTTAATGATACCGTCAACGTATCAAAACGGTACAAAGTGCTTTAGCCGACCATAAGATACCCGGTAATCGCAATTCACCGAAAGTACGCAGGAGTTTTTTTTGTCAGAACTCGTGGCATATATTCATACATAGTTTCATTGTTACATTTATAATTAACATTTTCGTGAAAACATCTCTGAAGAAATTACTGATTGTTTGGGGTTACACTTGCCGGGTTTCCAGTAAGACAACTTTGTCGGCTTTCGTTGGAATTTTATTTCTTAATTATAATGACTTTCTTTTGGGGGTGGTGGTGACCTTTTAAGCCAATTAGTTTGGCTCAGCGGTGCGAGGCGCGACGCGACGCAACGCGGTAACTTTGAAGTTTTTTGGCCAATTGAAATGGCAAATCGGTCCCCCGGCTGGGCGCAACAAGCACTGCGGCCCGGCGGAATGGGGCGGAACAATGGGCCAGCAGGACAATGACGTGGCAGGATATGGTTCATGGCACGTACACGGTTCATCGATTCAATAGTTGATTGGGCGACGGCTTATGAACTTGCCGGGGCGACACACACGCATATATAAATGAGAATGCCAAATGCGAATGCCAAATGCGAGTGGCGTGCGTCGTGCGGCATGCGGCATGCGGCATGCGGCATGCGGCGTGTGTGGTGTGGTGTGGTGAGTGGCGGAATGCGAATGGCGAAATCGACTTTTGTCCGTTGATTGACTCCGCCTGTCCGAGCGAACAATCGGGACAAAAGGCGGTCCAGTCCGGTCCGGTGGCAAACAGCTTGCAGTTGACAGGATGCAAAGCCCGAATCTGTCAGCAGTGCATTATATATTCAATATGCACCGCAAACGCCCAAACACAATGCATATTATATGGCACTGGACAGGTCCGAAGCCACTCAATCCGATTCGATTGCGATTCGTTGCGATTCGCTGGGATTCGCTGGGATTCGGTGGGTCGGGAAAAATCATTGCACATTTGATAATCATTGAGAGAGCGGGAATTGTTTCGCCCCGGGCCAGTTTAAGCTTCCTTTTGTGCCGCACCTAATATTTCCGTTGCAATTTCCCTCTGACGCTTGCGCTAAGAGGATTTTCACAAAGCCCAAAACTAACAATAAGTCAGAAGTGTTAAGCGCTGAAATATCTAAATGTTTGCTGTCATCCAAATATGCATCTGTTGTTGCTCATCAATTTCTTAAATAGAATTCATATTTAGTGGGTCAGAGGGCAATGTGTGTTTTGAGGGCAATAAGTTGAGCCCTAAAATCGGTATCATAAGCTTTAAGAACGAGCATATCCTTAACGTATGTGTGTCTATTAGTTGACGTCTCTGCTCTGAGCCCCCATCTCCATTCACACTAATATTCAATGGGCTGGCTTGTCCAGGAAATTGACTTGAATTATTTGGCTTTCGGCATATCGCATGTCGCACCGCACAAAACCAATAACTTTTGCCGATTCCTGAAGGTCCTGCGCCACCCGATTTCATGGCTGTTCACGTTGACAAATGCTGGCAACGAAAACGAAAACGAACACGACTGGGAACCTGCCTTCTCGCCCGGACGGACGCACTTTATTTGCTGGCATTTTGGCAAAACAAGGACGACGATTGTTAACGTTTGCCCCTCGCTATTAACTAACACCACCAAACAGGGAGACTTCAAAAGCACTCAGAAAAACTAAAGGCACCCCTGGCTATTTTCTAGAATTATTTATTTGAGTTTTGTATACGTTTGTAGTATATCCTTTAAGTATATATCAAGACACCTTTTTAGGGGATCTTTAATTGAAATTTTTCATCTGAAATTTCTATTAAAACACCAAATTTTCCTCTGAGTGTAAGGCCACCATTCCTAGGGCCCGATTCAAAGCCAAAACCTGAATCCGAATTAGAATCAGAGTCTCAAACTGGGCAGGAAATTCGATGGTTCACAGACAAACAACCGCAAATGTATTTGTGCAGTTACCCCACGGCCCCAGGATCCCAGCTCCTGTCCTGTAACCCCTATCCGTATCCGTATCCATATCCAGCACTCCCTCCCATATATATATATATATATATTTCTATATATATATAGAGTAGACACCCCACTCGAACCCCCGAGTCAAAGTGTTGAAAGTGGAATTATGTGTGTTTGTGTTGACATTATAATAATGGTTTGGTTTATGTTTATAGTCTGCCTCATGCAACCGTACACATGTTCGTCCTTTCGTCCTTCTTCTTGCTCCGATTCCGATTCCGATTCCGAGACCCGACCCATCCCTTCCCCATCCTCCCCCTACGCAACTTCTGCTCCCAGTCCTGGCTGACTCACTGTGCGTGGTGTGTGTGCGTGGTGTGTGTCTGTGTTGCCTTGCTTTCTATTCAAATATTGTGACAGTGTGAAAAATAAACAAATTTGCATTATTTATTTTCATATTTGTTTGTTGTTGGCCCTGGCAGCGCCTCATCTCGCCCAGTCCCGAGTGCGTGTGACTGAGTGCTTTTCTACGCGCCTTTCCCCAAAGCCATCGTCGCTCGTCGTAATTTTTCCAGCAATTAATAAAATAAATTATGCATTGAAAAGTGGCAGCGAGGGACACTTTTATTTAAATGTGATATCCGGAAAGCAGCTACAAAAAATATGCGGCAAAGCACGAGCCTAATATATAGCTTAGGTTGGGATGATTAGGCCCAGGCCCAGAGGCCCTTTTTGACTCGTGTTGAGCCGTTTTTAAGTAAGAACTTAAGAAAAAGTTACAGTATCAGACGTAGTAATCGCGCTTTCAAGGTGCTGCCCCTGTACAAAAACTATTAGGGGAAAGGAAAGCCTTCCAAGTAACCGCAGCTGCGGCCCGGCCAAAGTAAATCTAAAATACGCAAAAGATTGTGTGTCGTGTCATTAGTTTGCGGCGCCTGAAAGAAGGCAACGCTTCCTGGCGCTGCCACTGCTTTTTGCCGCATCTCCGAGTCGCCTAAGATGTGATTTATGAGCCGAGGCGGCAGCCACTTCTCCGCCTCCGCTCCAAGCCGCCTCCATCGTCTTAGATCTCAGATCATCATGCGGTGTGTCCTCGAAGGGGGACGACGACGAAGAACGAAGGCAACGGCACGGCGGCCTGTGAAAAGCCATAAAGTGCAAATGTTGCCCAGGGGAATCATCAAACAGCAAAAAGCTGCCATAAAACGACACAAACATGTGCGCAACACCAACGGCGGCGCGAACGGAATGGGTGCGGATACGGATACGGCTGCGGATGCGGATGGCCACGGCCGAGAGGTGGCTGAAACGGAGACCCGGAAATAGATACGCCATCAAGTGGTCAGCAGTCGGAGCTGGACCAGTGTGCTGGCCGCCAGATTAGATATCAGTGTAAACATCAAAGTAGTTGGCAAATCACTCACACGTAGCGTAGCCAACTAAAAGTTCCTGTTACAGTTTCGGTTCCAGTTTCAGCGATGGACCAGAAACAGCGCGGCCAAAACGGGATCGAAGGTGGAGCGGGGGGGCAGTTGTCGTGTGCCCGGCATACAAATTGGCAGCACACACACACCAGAAAGGGGGTGGGAAAAGGGAAGGTCGAACGACTCGCTTTATTAACTCGGAATGGGTGTGCGGGTGTGGGTGTGGGTGTGGGTGTGCGGGAATTAATACCATAATGGGGACACACTGGCTTTCGTCTCTGTCTATCTGCCTCTGAATTCGCGAAGAAAAACTAAACTCAAAATACTTGGCAGCAATAAAACTTACAAGACTTTTATTAAAACTTGCTACATGATACATGAACCTGATGGGGCAAGGGTCCTTTTCCTTGGCCAGGTGGTGTTTTTTGGGAAAGTGTGCTATGGCTACTGTTGGGGTTAAGCTTAAGGTTAGGGCTGCCTTTGGAAATTACTACAAAAAATAATCTAAAGAGGTTTGAATCGATCGGAAGAGAGGCTTTTTCTTTGAAAAATGATTGGAATAGAATATGTATTTCAGTATAAAGTATAAGGTGCGTAACGCCAAATGATTGAGCTGGCTCTCGGAATCGGAATAGGGGCTTTTTCTTTGAAAAATTATGGACAAAGACAATATAAAGGAAAATGTGTGTAATGCCATACGATTTATTTGGAATATAATATATTTTTCAGTATAAAGTATAAAAGTATAAGATGCGTAACGCCAAATGATTGAGGTGGCTCTAGAGCTAGCTGTCTTGTTATTTTGCTAGAAAGCTAGAGAGAGAGAGAGAGAGAGAGAGAGAGAGAGAGAACGCGCTCTAGAGAAAACCTCTCTCGTGTATGCATACCATGGCAGGCGATGACTGTATGTGTGGACTAGTAGTATATATATAGTATATACTAGTATGCATGTTTGGACTGTATATAGGACAGATCAAGTATTCTAGATCTGCAAGGCTGCTGCTGTATGCACATTTTTAGATATTTAGGCTCTCAAATTTGTGCCAGCAAAAGGGCGCGAATTTCATGGCTAACTTAAAAATGGCTTCCAATTTAAGTATATGCGCGTTACGCATCTTATTTATTTATATTTACTTATATATTTATATTTATTTATTTATATTATATTTAATTGAGCCTGTTCTGTAAATGGTCTTGTATTTTTCAAAGAATTAAAATTGAATTAAAAAAGCATAGAAATGTATATGTTCCTTGACTTAAATGCATGACAGTAAAGCAAGTCAGCTCTTAACTAAATAAATAAATAAATAAATAAAAAATTTAAACGAATGTAAATTTGCTAAGCTCCTGTGCGATTCTGCGCTTACTCACCGACAATGTTGAGATAGACGGAGTGACCGATCGGGGGCGTGGTCGATATCTGGCACTCATAGATCCCAGAGTCCTTGCGCTGGGCATAACGGATCCGCAAAGTCCAGTCCTCGGCATGGGGCGAGTGCATGGCCTCAAAACGCTGGTCAGAGGTGTAGGTGTAACGCCCCACCGTCAGCAGGTGAATGTCCCTGTGTCGCACCCAAGACACCTGCGGAGTGAGAGAGTGAGAGAGAGAGAGAGAGAGAGAGAGAGAGTGAGATAGAGAGAGGCACTTAGTTGTGGTCCTGCTTTAGGTGAGAAGCCCCAAATGCGAAAGCCCCCACTGACTTTTGGGCTTCCTAATTGCGCGTTTACTCATCGATTTGCCTCATCTATGTGTGTGTGTGTGTGTGTGTGTGGGTGTGTGGGTGGCCGAGAACCGGACCTGTGTGTGGCTCGATTACGGAACGCCCGGCATATCCTTGTTTTCCCCCTCACAGGCCCCGCCACGCACTCACACGGACAGAGGCAATTACAGTCGGAGACTGTCTGCCAACAATACACAATTTAAATGCCAAATTGAAATCGAATGTGGCGGGCACTGAGCGAAAGTTATAGTATCGAACAAGGAGCCATTTTTAAATAGGTTTTTTTGCGACTTAAATAAAGAAGGGAGTGGGGAGATCTTAAAGTGAAATGTAAATAACTTAACTTAATAACTTAGAACTTTAAAAAGGTTCTTCAACAGTTCTACACAATATATTACCTCAAATCTTTTGCATTTTGATTTTAAGTAACCCTTTAAACCAAACAATTCTTTTATTTATATTTATATTAATTAATTCATTTAGCTTTTTAATTTCTTAGTAATTTTCTGGCTAGTGAAAGCCAGTTTTTCCCTGTGTTTGACTGCGACTAAGCCCATGGTAACTTTCTGCCTTTCGAGCGTGTCCCTGCTCCTCCCTGGCACGATCTTTGAGCCAAGCCCCTCGTCAGCCGTGCCCCACTCTGTGTTGGCCATGGCTCTTAACTGTTGGCTATAATTACGCGGCGCTTAATACGCTGGCCGAGGGCGGGGCTGGAAACTGGAATGAGGGCGGGCGCCTGTGACAAATCAACAAACGCATCGTATTTGGGGTCCAGGAAAAAGAATTTCGGGGTTTCGGCACGTTGACATCGACGGTGGTCTGCGGCAATGGCGCGAAACAATGCGTGTGCGGGCTGCCATTCACGATTTGGGATTTCGGATTCAGTATTCCGGACTCTGGACTCTGGTCTCTGGATTGTGTTGACTCTGCCCCAGTGCCCTCATATGCGGACCGGGACCGGGACCGGGACCGGGACTTTTCCATCTGGCCTGGCTTTTGCATGTTTAAATGCAAATTGGAATCGAACATTTCGGATGATTGGCAAATGGAGCGTTGCCAGCAGACGTCCTCCCGCTACTAATCGTCCTTTTCCACAGCGCATTTTCATATTTCCTGCTCAGGAACACTGCGAGAAAAGGATCAGCATTGGAGAGGACTCTCTTTTGGTTATTTATCGGAATAGCTGCAGATTTTTTGAGTGAAACACTGCAGCTATTATTTTTTAGGTAAAGAATTCAGTTATTTGGGTTAATATCAGACAGATATGTAGGGGTTAATATAAAGAAATTGAAGAGCAACGGACAGACAGATGGTACATGACTAGATTGACTCGGCTGCTGATGCAAATCTAGATATTGGGGGTGCTATAAAAAATACTTGTTGCTTATAAACTGCTTTCAAAAAAGAATGCCCAAAAGTATGCTAAAAAATGGAATATCGTAAAATAAAAACAAGTTTGCATCGGATTTGGTACCTAAATAATATCGTTGCATACTTTTAGACACTAGGCCTTAAAACCCTTTATTTTTATTTGTTTAAATATAAAATATTTTAGAATTTGGTTAACGCTTAATCTAATAACCCTGTGATATGTATTTATGTACTTTATTTAACAGAGCTCCACCACACAAAATGTTCATTGTTTAACTCTAATGCTAATTATGACGTGAGAGTCTCTTTGCTCATACAAAATATTTACTTGTATACTACAGAAGTCCTTTAATAACATTAACGTGCAAAATATAACAATAATTAATAATGCACCCTATAACTTCAAACGTAGATGATATCTTAAACTAAAACTTTAATCTTAACTAACTTAGAAAGCATACCTTGACTTTCCCCTATCCCGCATACTAACACCTAACCCTAACAAGCACGTGCTTGGTGTGGTGGCAAGGACCACTTGAGTGTACTGACCGTAGTGCATCAACGTCAAAGTGATAAGGGCTGTCCAATAATACGCTACAAACTTG
The DNA here is from genome assembly GCA_018904695.1 of Drosophila parvula. Lineage (NCBI taxonomy): Eukaryota > Metazoa > Arthropoda > Insecta > Diptera > Drosophilidae > Drosophila > Drosophila parvula. The sequence goes on from JAEIIG010000631.1 coordinate 12,454, forward strand.
TAACTTTTCTAAACTCAATTTACATTGATTTGTATTATCATATAATTAGCTACTGACGTTCCACAACATGTGTCGAATTGTTTACCCAATGTTACGCCAATTTTGAGGGGAATTCAACTCCATATACTATTACTATAAGTCTGTCAGATTTTGGTAAACATTTGAACATTTTTCCGACACTACCTCACATAGAAGTGGCATTTACCCTCCTAAAATTACATTTCAAATTGAACGTTAATTGGGCCGAAGCCATTCGATATTGACCAACATTTTGGCCATAAGTGTAAGGGCATTGATACTCCGGTGTGTGGCTCGTTAGTAGCTAAAATGTGTGTTTGGTTTAGTCATTACGCACAGTCTGTAATTATTTTGTGCGGTTTTTTCACTGTTCATGAATTTGTTGTATAATTTGCCACCCATAAACGGAGTGGCGTGAGTGGAGAGGCGCCGGCGGGAAAACTCTTTGCACTCGCCACGTTCTATGTGAAGGCAATTAGATAATTACGACAACATTATTAGCAAATTAATTTTGATTTTATGCGGCGGATGCCAAACGCCATAAAGAGGCGAATGGAAGGAGGATTGCGCATTTTGCATTGCATTTTTTGGAGAAGGCAAACCCCTGAGAACAGGGGGCTGGCGCTGTATATGGATTCCCTTTCTGTGTTTTGTGCAATTTCAAATTGCGCATTTCTCGTATGTTTCTTGTTAGTCCTGTAGCTAGTGTTGGCGGCCAGCCAAATCATTTGGCAGGGAAATGTGTAAGGATCCGGGGGATATGGATATCCTTGGCCCATATCAATGCAGAGCCAAGATAAATTTTCAACAATATAAATTAAATAACAGGCCCACAGCCCACCTAATGAACATTCATCCATTACCGCCAAAAAGGCCATAATAATAAGCCGCTTTCGATGCAGGGCTATTCAATCGAATTAAATTTGAAAAATATTAAAACTGAATGGCAATTATTATTATTTGTAAAGCAATCAGGGAATTCAAAGAAATTGAAGCCATAGGAGAGTCTGGTAACGGAATGAAGTTCATCTTGAAATATATCAAAGGCAATAACAGACATTTTTTTTTATGATGGGCCAAGGCAACATAAATAGCATAGTTCCCTGAAGCCGAAGGCAGCTATAAATTGCATTAACCATGGCTACAGGGAGAGAGAGCCAACTCATGTGTGTTTGTGGAGGAACACCTCGAATCCCACCTCAAACGGCACTTGATGTGCTATCCCAAAAGCCCCGCCACTCGCCGACTGACTGAGAGTGTAATTTGCGAAACACTCGCACACAATCGAAACAATGCTGGGAGTCCTTGAGCTCCCCCAAATATTGTTATGCATAAATTTGATTGCATTTTGATTTCAGTCGGATGCGTTCGAGAGAGAGAGAGAGAGCTCCATCGCCGCCCCATCCCAGCCGCCATCCGCCCGAAAGCGATGCAATTTATGATGCTCCAAAAATGATTTCCTCCACTCGTTCCGATTGCGGGGAAAAATGAATGCAATGGCCTGGCATTGGGGATGAGCTTCAAGTCTGAAGCCATAATATTTCAATTCCAGATTTTGTTCGGCAGCTGCCACGGAGAGACTAAGGAATACACCGGCTTTACAGCTGTTTCATTAAATTTGAAATTCGTTTTATAATTAAAAATACATTGCAATAAATTGGGGGGGGGAGCAAGGCGAACAGCACAGACTTTACCTTACAAAATTTATTCTCTGCTCATTTTCCTTCTTTTTTTTTGGCTTTTTTGAGTGATCGAAGTAGACATGCCACAGTGTACGGTGAAGTGACCCCCAGCCCAAGGGGCCTGGTTGCAAGTACCACCCCCCGAATCACGCCCCCTTGGCCGAGCGAGGCGGAAAAACAGTTGCCGTTTTCCAGCTATTGCAAATATGCCTCTGGCTCTTTTGGCATCCGGATCCAGGGCTCCCTTCCGCACATTTTGTGTGCCAAAAAAGGGGGCGTGCGGGGCGTGGGGCGTGGCCGCTGGCAGGCGAACGGCAGGATGCGAAATGAGCAGAAATTATGAGTGCAGAATTTTCTAATTTAATGTGATTATTATTTGCACTATCTGGCCTAGCTCAGGACTCAATTTATTTTGCGCAAAATTCCTGGCCAACGACCAGGGCGGTGTCCTTTTAGCCAGGTTGCGCTGCCAAACAGCGAAAAGAGGAGAGACGTGAAAGGACCTTAAAGGTGATTAAAGTTGTACAGCAAAATATATTGATTTTATTAAGCGAAACTTTTAACGAATAATAAATATCTCTCGATATTCCTGGCTAATTTAATAGAACGTTTGCTTTAATTAACAAGGACAAAAACTTTTAGTTCCCTTAATAATCTTAAATATCATCTTAGAATGGCCATCATCAGAGCTACTCCCGCTTAGATTGTTTATGTCGATGGAAAATCTTAATACGAACCTCCGGACCGACTTCCTGCAGCGACTCGAGAGTTGGGGAAAGAAGAAATCCTCGTTCGCTTGTCAGGCGAAGGATTGGGGGGAAGGCCAACACAGCCACCACCTCGTCCCCGTTGGGGGCCCTGATTGGCACTTCATTTCGGCTGCAGTCGGACTCCCACTCAGTTGCCAGTTATCGCCAGGTAGTCCCAATCAGCAACCTCTCACGTGCACCAACAAAGGCAACAATAAACTTGGCAAACAACTCGGCAAACAGCCGGGGAAAAACGTAGGAAGGGACACGGGGGTCTGGGAAGTGCGACTGAAAAGCGGCAGCTCCTTACATATTCAGAGGCAAGGACATCTCATAATTTGCGCTCGTTTCTATCGCCCAGCACGGTGCAATATAAACCAACTTAAAAATTTCACGCAGCGCAAACTTTAAGCTTCGCAGCGCCCCAAAAAACCGAAAAAAAAACTCCTAGAACGCGCTCCCATGAACACCCTGCAACACAACAAAAAACTGGGGGGAAAAAAAAAACTCATCCGGGGGTAACAAAGTGTCGTCGGAGCAAAGAAAAACAAGCAACGGGAGAAGCGTCGTGGAAAAAACTTGTCAGCGCGTCTTTGGGGACACATGAAGCACATGCCGCAGTCCCGATTCGACTGAAGAATTCCCCTAGCCCCAGACCCTGCCTTCTTCTTATCTACTCTACCAAGGACCCCCCTCAAGCCAGCCAGGGCAGGATCCTGGAATCGCCATCGAGTGTCCCTGTTGCCCGGTGATATGTGTGCCCCAATAACTCCAAAAAAGGTAACATTAGGCTGGGAAAACCGAGGACTGAGATACACTTAAAGGGGGATTAAGGCATCGGGAAATTACAAAGACTAATTTGATATGTATCTTCATTTAGAAAAGGGGTTTAGTCGAGTTGCATCAAAGTTCTTAGTGTAAAGATAAGAACCTGAACCTTAATAGTGAGAATATATAATAATCGAAGGGCTCTATATTATTAGCAGCACCTTGCCCATCGATCATACCCCATGGTACGCTATGAAAGCTGAGAAACCAGAAATTCCTTCGCCACAATACAGTCAAGTTACGAAGGAGAAACTTGGAACAAGGACGAGTCGAAGACGGACTGCGCCTTAGTTTCCCTTGTAATGCGATTTTCGCTGCTATTATTGGCATCTCCTTCTTGTTTTTCCCAGAGTTTCCCTTTAGTAGCCCACAATTTTCGTTCATTTCGAGCAAGGTTGGAAAATGCAGAACTGGGACTGAAAGTTGCACCAAACTTTCGTCGAGTTGCAGTTGGCAAACAAAACTGCAAATTATCTCGACTTTAATTCAATCGTCAATCAATTGAAGAACTTGCTTCTGCAGAAATATTTGCCATCTCTCAATGGTGACTTTGTATCGATATTTGGCTTACATACGAGAATTATTTTGGCTTCACTTTGGAGCTTCTTAAGCTGCCATTTAATTAACATTTTTTTAATAACTAAAATGGAAGTTGGAAGTCCTGATTTATCATAGTTTACAGCTTATCAGACATTGGTCTTTTTTGTGATATTTTTGCCGCAACATTCCCAGCAAAAGTTGCCTCGGGTCTTGGCCTTTCCTGTCTGCGTTCTTCCTTATGCATATTTATTTATTTAAAGTCTGACTGGCAACGCTTTGTTTTATGTCTTGACAAAAAATAGCGAAGAAGGAACTGGTGAAAAAGCCACTTTCGGCACTTTTCACTAGGACTTGGCTTCAATATGTGGTGGACAAAATTGTCTGCGGAAGTCGGCGAAGGACTGAAGTGAATTCTCATCAATTTCGGCTGGCCAAGGCTTGGCTTCTTGGTCTGCCTTTTCCCCCAGTGTAAGCCGCGTGTCACCGCAGCAGTTGAAAGTTAGCCACCCCGTCGGCCGCTTCCATTTAAGCCAAAAAGTAAACCAATTGTTAGTTTTGATGGAATTTATTGGGTAAATATTTGCTAAGCACAAGAAATGGCTTGTGAACATTTGTCGTTGTTTGGTTGATTTAAGATTAAAACTTTTTCTGGGCCCCCCCGCAGCAGCAGCATGCCAATCAAACCCAGTCTGCCTCAATGACATTATTGCTTTTAATTTATTTTGAATTTTCTCGCCAGTGTTCTTTTCTCCTTTTCCACTTCCCGTTTGCTCTCCTTTTTCTTTTTTTTTTTTTTTTGTCCTTCTTTCCTGTCGACTCTGTTAAAAGTTTTCATTACTGTTTGTTAGTTGACGATGTCGCTTTTAGTTAGTAAATGTCCTGCTTCCTCGCCCGCTTTTTATGATTTATGCCCAGCCAAGTTTTAAGACAGCACCACCACCAGCAGGCAGGCAGCCCGGCACCATGACAAAGCCTTTGTTATGCATCTTTTAATTTGGTCAATAAATGTCGGCCGGGAAGGGGAACAGGGAACAGGGAACGGGCATCACTGGTCGGGATGGGTTTGATTAGGCCCTGGGTTTATGGGTAGGGATAAATGCCGTTAGGGCCAATTTGCTTGAACACGTTCACTCATTAGTTTACGGCCATCCCTCCACGTTGCAGCCTTAAAAGCGAAGGGCGGACGAGCGAGTGGCCTTGTCAAACAATGGCCTTGAGGGACCTCGTAACTCGTTGGACGGGGGGTGGTTCGACGAGGGTCGCCGGCAAGGCTCAGCTTGGTTAATTATTGATATAATTTTTATTTATATTTATAAAAAAAAATACCTTAAACACTTGCCTTAATTACCAGCCTAATAATTAAGGCTTGAATATTAGCTTATATTTAAACATTAACAAAAATATCCAGCTCAATATTATATGAAATATATCATTAACTTCGCTTTAAGAAAATTTTAAATACGAATAATATTGCTCTTAAAAAAGATATCGACATTATCGAACTGCATTTAATTTATTTATCCCTTTCTTCGATTAATTATATAGAATATCGATTTATGGCACACACATATTTATCGCTACGTTAAAAGTCCAATTTATATATCGACTTCCACGACAAGTATTTATTCAATATATTAATATCTATGTATATACTCAGCAAGTCTATATATTTTGCATCTATATATTGGCAAAAATGCTTACAATTCAGGTCAAGTTCCAAGTAACAAACGGAATAAACTCTGTTGAGCGCCCTGGCCTCGCTCTTCTTCAGTTAACTCATCACCCGCCCAAGGCCTTAGGCTCATGTGCTGCTGTGCTTCTGGCCTGTTGTTCAATTATTTTACAATCAACTTTTGAGAAAACATCAATAGAATATCACCAGGAGGGCTTAAGACAGCAGGAAATTTTCTTTTCTCATTAAGTTGACAATCTCAATGTGGATACAGACTAAGAAAAAAATCTAGCAATAAGTAGGAGAAGAATAATGATATAAAAAATATATTTAATTTTACAATAGCATTATCAGATGGGCTTATCTATTTATCAGATGAATAATAATTATAGTTAGAATAGAAATTTCTATCATGCTTTATTTCTCCCAGTACAGCCTAGGCTCGGGGCTCACCTATTGTTCTGCCTAGGACAATGATGCTGATTATATCGACTCAGAGTCGACGACTGGGAGTCCTTCTCCGTGGGCTCAAATTCGCATTTGTTCCACTTATTCCACTTGAACGCTTCGTTAAGAGCAAATTTTTCCAGAGTTTTTACTTTGTTGCCGCTGCGGGCACTCGCACTGCTTGCATGGGGCCCGGGATGTCGAACTGCTTGCGGAAACAATTGTCGCAACAAGAAAAGGACAGCGGCAAAAAGGACATGGACAAGGACAAGGACAGGGACAGGGACAGGGACAGGGACAGGGACACGGACACGAACGCCCAAGCGGACGTGGATGCGTTCCACGTGAAGCCTATCAAGTGAAAGTACCGTGAATTGTACACAGCGGAAATAGTATAGGTTATAGTAAGAGTTAATATCGTGTAAGGATCTGTATTGGAACTACAAGTTATTCTTAATACATTAGGTTATGTGTTGTTATCCTTTTTATACTTATAAAGTAAGTACTTTACTTACAAAGGAATTTCTATAATTAATTCCCAGCTGCCAAAGGCATTCATTAATGTAAATTGATATTATAGTATTAAGATACGTAAAAACTGACTGAGAGCACCTGCTTTTTTCCGAGTGCGGTGGGCTCGAAGGATGCCGGGGAATGACAAGGAGCCAGGACTACGCAGTTGCCGGCGACCGGCAGAGTGTGGGTGGGCGTACGTGCTTCGCTTAACGCTCGCCAAGGTCCCAGCAAGTCTTCCAGGACCAGCTCCCCAAGTCCTGTGAAGCACTCTCGACTGGCCAAGATTAGCCGCGCATTAAGGATGGCAATCGAAGGACAAGGGGGCAAGGCAAGAGATTCTAAAGCGAAGCTTACTGCGAAGCGACGTTGACAAAGTTTGCACAAAAACGATGTCTGAGCTGACAGCCAAGTTGCCGCCGGCAATAGCCGGAAATCACCTGCACGGAGTGGCCGCCACCTGCTCCCTCGCCTCGCCCGAATGCAACAAATGCCCCCCAACGCTGCCCGCCTCAACTTTTATGACAGTTTTCATTTGCTGCCGCCGCCGTTCAAGCTTTTCTCTTTCTCTTTTTTATTTTTTGGGAATTTTCTTTCGTTTTTTTCCAGCGCATTTTTGGTGGTATCCTTGCGGCTTGTTTGCGTTTTTTTGATTCCCAGAGCAAAGCGGCCGCAATTTGTGCTTGTGCAGTTTTTCTTCTTTTTTTTTGAGCGGTGTAAATGTTTTACAAAAACAATGCCTTTGACTTGGCCAAGTTAAGGAGTCACGTGTGTGTGTGTGTGTGTGTAAAGACGAGTGTCGCTGACAAGCTCGTCGTGTAATTTATGATTTATGCCATTCGGACTGACAGTCGCTGGCAGTCCTGGCCCGGCATTATAATTGCGAGCCAGCTCCTTTCGACCTTCCCTTTCCTTACCCGCTTGTCGTGAGCAGTTGCCGTTGACATTCCACTTCGTTTCGCCTGACTTTCACTGCTTTCAGCCCCTTTGGGGTATTATAATTTGTAAGAGAACTTGGTAACACAACGAACTACGTCCGATTTTGACCAAAGTATTTTATATTTAATTGTTAAGAATCCCTATATTATTATATATTTCCCAACGAACAAGGTGACGCCTTTTTAGATAGGGAATAAAGACATTTTCGCAACCATCTTTGGAGCCCCGTAAGTTTTGTTTGCCCAAAAGGGTTGTCCTTTCCCTTTTGTCTCTCTGCCGGTTCTCTGCTCACTAATGAAGCAGAAGTTCCATGCCAACATCGGTGCTCGTTGCCCGAACTTCTCAAGTGTAAGTAAATTAGAAAAGGGTTTTTCATCCGTCGGGAAACTAGTAACATGCCAGCAGCATCGTGATTGAAGGCGGAAAAACTTGCAGCGGAAAGGGAGAGAGCGAGAGAGTTTTCCCGGGCAAAACAAACATTGTTTGTTTTGGGGCTTATGCTTCGGTTTCCGGCCGCCATTGTTGCCGCTGCTTACTGTTTACGGTTTCTTTTTTTTTTTTTTTGCTTTTTGTTTTTTGTTTTCTGTTTAATAAAGCAATAAATAAGATGCTCGACTGCACCGGAAAAGCGACGAGGCGAACGGAGCACGTAAGGAAATTGCCAGGCCTGGGACCGAGCCTCAGTCTGAGCCAGAGCCAGAGCCAGAGCCAGAGCCTGAGCCTGATTGGCAAGATGCTCGGCACTCGGCACTGGCACTCGGCACTCGATGTGTCGAGCGATGTGTTTAAGGATGATTGATTGCGGGCCTTAACTCAATAGGCGGCATGACATCGATAAATGCCCGGCATCGGTAGTCGATAGCTCTATCAGGGAATATATAGTATGTATATTTTGCTTTTTGAGCATGGAAATTATTGGGTGTAAATGCTGCATTAACACACTCTTAAAAAGGTGCTCTACCACTCTCTAGAATCTAGATATTTATTTGCAGGGAAATCAAACCGATGAGATGTTTGCAGAAACCTTAGCTTGGTAGCTTAAACTGTTCAAATAGTAGTTTCAATTACAGAACTAGATATGTGGATATTCTATTGAGTGGTAGGCACATCTTATATTCCATTCGAATATCTATATTGGACACATCATATCCGCATCCTTGACCCTCATGCCAGTGGAGCCTGGCCCTCTTTCCGGTATATGTATATTTTTGATTCGGAGAAGCCAAGTATGCTAATAAAAAGTAAGCAAGTTGGGCGGGGATATGGTGTGTTGAGAGCCAACAAATATGCAAAGTGAAGAAGGCAGGAGCAGCAGCAGATCGAAATAGCCCTCGAAGGAGTCGAGTGTGTACCTGGGCAGGTAGCTTCGGCTCATATCCACATATGGCAACGCAGGATGTGCCGGCGTGTGCGGGGCGAATATATAGTATAGTATTTGTATTTGCTTTAAATCACTCATACGCAACGTTTTCCATTTTGAATAATTTATCATTCTGTTGCAAAAACGCTTTTCCATTGCCTGGCAGATGGAAATGGAAACGAACATGGCTATATGGAGTTGAGCGATTGCAAGTCCCATGAATTTTTCATGCAGACACGCAGAATATTACTCATACGACTCATCGGTCATATTTTATATTGTCTTTGGGCCCGTGCCCCATATAAAAAAAAACAGGGGGTGGGTTTGGGGTTGGGGCACCGAAATTTCATGGAAATTAGCATAAGGAGGCCATCAATGGAGCGCGCCGAGAAGTTATGGTTAACCAGAATTGTTTGATTTTCCACTGTTGTTCCGCTAATGACACTCGCAGGACACGTTCCGGCGACGAAGCGACGAAGGCAACAGCTTTTCATAAACCGCAAGTGTCCGATCCTAACGAGCTAAACGGTGGGCGTTGGTTATTAGATGGGCGGATGTCCTTGCCGCCAGGTGCCTGTTATCGTTTGTCCCCCATCCCGTCCCTGGTCGCTCGTTCCCATCGCCTTCCCCCTTTTTTGGGGGGGCGGCGCCTGGTTTTTCGGCTTCGATTGCCGGAGGCGTCGAAAATTCGTAAGCGAAATTGAATAAAATTGCCCCGGCAACAACAATAGGCGGCATGAAATAATAATAAGCAGGGATGGCGGGCCCCCTCTGATAAATCTTTTCCTTGCCGTCCGCTCGGCCACGTGTCCCGGATCCTGGATCCTGGAGCCTGGCTCCTGGCTCCTGGCTCCTGCCTCCTGGATCCCGGTTCCCGGCACGTAACGCAATTTCTTTTATTTTATTTTTATTTTAAGTGGCAGTGGAGGTCTTATTTAAATGCCACGCTGGCCGCGCCCTCGACCTTTGACACGGCACATTAGCGGAATTCGGGCTTCCTCGGTGTTCTCGGGGCCAAGGGATAAGGGTATATGTACCCCTATATAGACATACGGCGAAGCAATCACCGGGCACGTAAATCAAAGCCCTTGACGAAGATAAACGATGGCCGGAGTGTTGCCACCGAGTCAGTGAGCATGTATGCGTGCTTATGTATGTGTCACCTGGCGACACGCCTCCTCCACCTCCATAGCCGCCCTAATTGACAGAGCCGTGAAATGTTGATTTTCGATTTTTATAATTATTATTTTGCCGCTCAAAAACACTGGCATAATATCAAGGTACATATTTATATAAGGAAGGTTTATTATTAAGTTCAGCTCAGGTGCAGCTCCAAAATAGGTGCTCAGTAATTGCCAAAAATTGATATTCTTTTACGTATTAAATGTCACCGAAAATTGCACCACTTCCGGCCACACTTTTTGCGCCGTGTAAAACGCGAATTGTCTCAGGAACTCACGATGGGATGATAGGGTAAGCACACTTGAGATCATTAGCCGGTTTTCCTTTGTGACTCCGGCAAAAAAAAAAAAGTAGAAGAAAAAAATTTGGCACACCGCCCTGCCACCTAAGTCGTCTCTGGAAAATTGACAGCTGACACACAGACAATTGTTGCTGTTTGCCAGCGTTTTTCCGGCTGCCATGACAGTCGTTCGGTCGGTCGGCTTTTTGACTTTCATTTTTTTTTTTTTCGCCTTGTCTTCGGTCGGATTTGATATCAGCGCGTCCTGTGAAGCGTATAGCGAAAAATATTAAACATTTCTTTGATTGATTTGCTTTCAGCCAGCATGGTGCCACGCCCACATCCGTCTTCATCGCACCCCCTCCAAAAAAAAAAAGCGGAAAAATAACGAATTTGTGTGTTACTCGAAGGGAAGCACTGGCACTGGCTTGAACTTATGACACATAAAAGAAAAATGGGACAATTCTTGTAGATTTCTTTTAATCGATAAATGTATATTACATATATTTTATAATATATACTGATATATAACCAAGCCTTGTCCCTTGTCTATCAGTGTTATTTATTTTAATTTCAGATTGTCGGGGCGTGGCAATCGTTTCGTTGTTGAAAGCGTTTTGCGCCAAGGCTCCGCCTTGCAACTTCCATAGAGAAAGTGATTTTTTAATGCGTCGCTGAATATTAAAACTAATTTAATGAATGCAGTACGACGACTTCGCGACAAAGAGCAAACAAAAAACAAAAATAAAATATAAAAAAAAAAGAGAGAAGAGCGGAAAGCGCACAAACAGATTTTCGGGGGGTAATTCGGTTGACATTCTTTAACTTTTTTTTTTTCGGGACCGAGAGCTGAAAGTTTTTCGCTTCTTATTCCGCCTCTTCCCGAGGCAGCTGCCTTTGGTCCTGTGAAAGGGATGTCTCTGCCTCGCCCCCACTGTCTTTGCCTTTGCCGTTAAGCAAGCAAAACAAACAGACAGTCAAAGGCGAAAAGTGTGTGGGCGTGGCACTTGCCCACGCATACACAAAAAGAAAACACACACACACACACACACACAATTTTAAAATGTTTTTTTTTGGTGCGTGGAAAAGAGCGTTGACTTTCGCCGGAAAAGCGAATAGAGAAGGAAAATGGCGAACAGGCTTTGGCACATGGTGCCGCGGTGAGTGCACCGACAAAAAGTTCGATTTATTAGTATTTTTCTATGTATATATACATTTCAAAATAAACAAGAAAACTGGCTGAGCAACAATAGGTAAGGATCTTTGAATATATTTATTATAAAGAAATGTTTAACCGCTTTCAGCTTCGCAATTTTTGCTTGAAACTTTTATCACTTTTAAGTCTACTTCTCAGTGCCTTTAACAATTGCCCAAAAAATTCAGAAAACACACCTGACGAACAGGAAGGGACCTCCAAGGGCGGGGCAAGTGATCGACCCTCTGCGGTTGCCGTTCGCAAAACAATAGGCCAAGGATTGGATGTGCTAAAAAAAACCAAAAAAA
>JAEIIG010000638.1:0-16198 GCA_018904695.1 Drosophila parvula
CAAAGCAAAATCAAAAATTTTCAAACGGCGTCTGCTGCTGCTGATTCGCTTTTCGTCGGCGATCCTTTTCACCTTTTGCTTCGATTGCGACTTCTGATTTTTTCAGAAGCAGAAGCAGAAGCAAAATCACATGACATGAAATTTGCTGCAGTTTTTTAAACACTGGATTGAATAAGCGAGCAGAACTAATAGAAATAATAAATTAAGTACGTGATACGTGATACCCTTCAGTGTTTTCAATAACTACAGAATTTATTATTGTATTTGTTATTCATTTTAAGCAACAAAAAACAATTTGTTAATGGATTTATTGTTTATTAAAAACCCCATCGTAAAAGCTCAGCAGTACGGAAATATGAATAACTGGTTTCTTATATTGTATCATTCTCTTATTTGAATGAATAAAAGACACTCTATTAATTATAAAACAACGTGGTGTGAGATCATTTACATAAAATACAAATACGATTACATAAAAAGCTCTGAACATGCAAATTTTTTTAGAATAAAAAAAAAGAACAGATTATTGATCATTGGCTTTGGACTCACCTTGCTAATTGACAGATTTAACAAGAACTGCACGATTTATGTGGTTTTTCGTTCATCAGCGGTTTATTTATTTTTATTTTTTCCAGATTTTAATTTGGAAACGATTAAAATCGAAAGAAACAAAACAAGAAGATTTAATGATAGGGGAAAAGGCGATATTAGAAAGATAAAATGGCACTCAAAAAAACCGTATATGCCGTTATTGCCGTTACACCGAATCGGAAACGAAGTTGCGCGAGTACAGATGTCCAAAGGAAAGATAATAAGTGTGAGGAGGGGAGGGGATAACGGGAAATAAGAGTCGGTATTGGAATCAATAAAACAAACACCATGAAGAGAGCACATGGAAAGTGCAGGCGGGCGGCTGCAATGTACAGATGATTTTCCGTTATTTCGGTTAAATGCACAAATAGGCGAATCGTGACGCGTGAAGTGAGTGTAGAGTAGAATCCTGGCGCTGTTATAAAAATGATTCGTTCGCTTTTCGCTTTTTGCCAAAAGATATGTGAAGATAAATAAAATGCTGCAGCACAATCACACACACACACACTGACACACAATACACCCTGGCAGGCACACTCGGACACCCCCGCGGACACGCACACACGAGGCTTCACTGTGAGTATTTATTAATATATTCCAGACACGCGGATCGGATCCATAGTGAAAAATACATATATTCGATTCACGGCGACGGCAGCGGCGACGACGAAAAAGAAAAGAGAGAGATTTCAGCAGCTCTGAAATACAGAACACACGCGTTGGTCCGTTCCATTGTTTTTGATTCTTTTCGGCGGCGCTTCTATGCTCTCTTCGCATTATATAACGGCACTGGCATGTCCGAGCATTGTTGCACCGCTCGACCACTATTCACTTACACTTTTTCGCTAGTCGCTTAAATCTCGCGTCTGATTCGTTTGATGGTTTTGATTTTTTTAAAAAGCGACGTACGTTCTCGCTTGTCGACGGTTTAACACAGTGTGACCGTGATTAGAACGGCGCAAGACACCAACTGTGTGACCAAACGGGGAGATCCTAAATATACCAAGCGGGTTAATATACCTAGATTTTAAAATACAAAAAATTTAATTATGACTAAAATACTACATTTCTAAATATATCGAAAGCTGAAAACAGCTGTTCCATAGAAACTGCACCGTTCTCCAATTATTCTTATGTTCATTTAATTTGAAATTACTGGTACATTAATAATAATTGTACCGACAACTTTACCTAGTTTAAGTCGAATAACCATATGTATGTACTTGGTATTTTTAATCTTCCAATAACATATGGTTTTCGATCCACTGTTTATGTTTATCAACACTGCTCTTGTGGCCGGCCACACTTATCGATAGCGTCGATAGTTTTCTCTTTTCCTTTTGAGCAGACTTTCCGCATAAATATTCTTGCGGCTTTTCTTTTGGAATGGTATGTTATTTTCCTGTATATTTGCGGTGAACTTTCTAATTTGCCGGCGAATTTCCCAGTTCTCGCTGTTGCACAAGGAGGAAAACGCCCACGATAATGCGGTGTGGGCCTGCACTTGGGGTCGTGACACCGATTATCCGGATCCTGACAAAGCCGACAAGGAACCGGAGGAGGAGAATCCCTTCGACTTTGACAAAAAGGAGGCGCGTCCCAAGGATTTCATAGTTACCGGTGGTCTGGACGATTTGGTGAAGGTGTGGGATGTGCAGGAGGATAACAGGCTAAAGGTGCGCCACAAACTGAGTGGACATTCTCTGGGAGTCGTCTCTGTGGCCGTCAGCTCGGATGGGCAGAGTAAGAAAAAATAATTCTTTAGACCCTATAAAGACTCTATAAACTTCCTTTCCTTATAGCCATTGCCAGCAGTTCCCTTGATTCCAGCATGTGTCTGTGGGATGCCCGGACGGGCGTCAGGAAGCACTTGCTCAGATTCGGAGCCGTTGATCTCTGGACGGTGGGTTTCTCGCCCTGCAACAAATACGTGATATCCGGGTTGAAAGACGGCAAGATCTCCATGTTTAGCGTGGAAACGGGGAAAGCAGAACAGACGCTGGACGCCCAGAATGGCAAATACACGCTGAGCATTGCATATGTGAGTGTTCGACCATAATTATCCATAGATTGTCACTTGAACTTGTTGAAATATTTCAGAGTCCGGATGGCAAGTACATTGCCAGCGGGGCTATAGATGGAATAATAACCATCTTCGATGTGTCGGCGGGCAAGGTGGCCCAAACTCTAGAGGGTCATGCCATGCCAGTTCGCAGTCTCTGCTTTTCGCCGAATTCCCAAATGCTTTTAACTGGCTCCGACGATGGTCACATGAAGCTGTATGATGTGTAAGTGGTTTTCCTCTTAACTAAATGCAATTTAAGATTATTTTGGTTCGTAATTTTTTAGCGCCCACTCGGATGTGGTGGGCACCCTTTCCGGTCACGCTTCCTGGGTGCTGTGCGTGTCGTTCTCCGAGGACGGCAAGCACTTTGCCAGCTCCTCTAGCGATCGCAGCGTCAAGGTGTGGGACACCTCGGAGCGTAAGTGCCTGCACACGTTCACCGAGCACACAGACCAAGTGTGGGGCGTACGCTACAGTCCCGGCAACGACAAGGTGGCCTCCGCCTCTGAGGACAAATCCCTGAACGTCTACTACTGCCCACCCAATGCCATTGTGTGATTCGCGTGTTCCGTACAAATAAACGTAGGATTAGAACCAAAAAAGAAATGGATTTATTTACGGATTACCCTCCGGGTCTGACTTAACGCGCAGGAGCGGTGTCTTGGCTTGTGTCAGCATCTTATCCTGGTACTTGTGATCGGGTATGTACATATTGAACGTCTTAAAGTAGTACAGGATTTTCTCTGGAAGATAAGAGGCTGTAATGGGATCTCTAGCCATTCCTGATTTTGTGGTAACTCACCAACATGCGGCTCTTTGAGCTTATATTCATTGGCTATCTTGTTGGCCGGCCAGTTTTCCGGATCCAGCTGGTGGTCGTTGATGAAATTAAGAGCCTGTCGCAACGTGCAGCGTCCTTGGCTGATTCTCGTGGGCTCCAGATAGCCATACTCGAAGTCATCCGGGGCCTTGCGCTCTAGGGGAAGAGGTCGCTTTTCCAGGTTGTCCGTAGCCGCCTGCGCTGCCTGGCGCTCCTGGACGCGCTTGATCTAAGTGAGAGTTGGGGATTAGTTCAAGGAAAAGTCACTGCCTTTTATCGTAACCCACAAATCGATCCTGCGACGTTACATAAACATCTTTCAATCGACTGTCCAAGCTGGCGTCCTTTGTGTTTAGCTTGTCCACGAACTTGGGATCCACTTTAAAAGGAATATCAAAGCATTAAACACGTCTTATGAAATTTCTAAAACCCGAAAAGACTCACATTCCAAGGTGCGCTCCATGTCCCTCAAGTTGGAATCGAATTTGGGCGCCGGTGTGGGTTTCTCGCGCTCCAGGATGCGATGGGCGCGATTCTCCGCATTAAAACGGTTGGCCCGGCGTGCCACCATCGAAAGCACCTGTCCCATGCCTTTGTAATGTGTTCTTTAATTTATGTTACACGATAATTCACTTCAAATTGTTGGAAAATAAAATAATCTGCTGCGTAAACATAACCAAAAACAAGGAGTGTTGTATAGCGAGCCAAATAAGAGACAGCTGTAATTTCAAACAGCTGTGCCGGGTTGTCGATTAGTGTTGCAAAACATCCGCGCACCATTTGCTTGTAAACAAACGAGAATAGCTTTTTTTGGTGTTTGAGTTTAATTGTTAGAGACCTCCAATAATGCTGCCACTGCGTCGCAGCTGGAACCTGGCCAGGTTCAACTACAGCACCAAAGCCAGGAAGGAGCGGGTGGCCCGCTACAGCGCCGAATTTCCAGCGAAACTGATCAGCCGGAAGCTTAAGACGCCCAATCACATGTATGTGGCGAATACGGAAGCCGCCAAAAAGATTGGGGAGTATTTGGAGCCGCATCTCCAGAGCTCTGGTTGTGACACTGTTATGGAACTGAATCCCGGAGCGGGACACTTAACCCGCCACCTGCTGGACAAGGAATCACAGTTCCGTCGGATCATACTGCTCGAGACCATGGATTACTTCATGCCCCGCCTGCAGGAGCTTCATGCACTGTATCCCGAGCGCGTGAAGGTGTGTCAGGGCGACTTTGTCAACCTGTGGAAGCTGGTTTACATGGACAAGATGGATGGAGGCACCAGGGTGACGGATCTTCTCAACGATGTGCCTCAAAGAGCCTTCAACGATGGTGAGTTTGAGTAATATTTATTAATTTAGTTAAGGGAATTTCAATTCTGTTTTTTTCGTGAGATATCAACATGCTGGTTGTCGGCGCCGTGGGCTCCTATCACTTCTTCAAGCACTTGATCAACTCGCTGATCTTCAGGACCAGCCTTTTTAATCTGGGACGCTGTGAGATGATACTCGCCATGCCGCCGCCCATCTACATAGTAAATATTACCCAGCACTTCCTCTTATATTTCTCATAATGATTAATTTATCATTCTTAGCACCTGACCTGCAGCAACGAGATTGGCTACCTCATCTACCGCTCCACCAGTGTGCTGTTCCAGATTCTATTCGAACATCAGTTCATTGCCAAGGTGCCGCGAGAAGATTTCCTGCCCATGCAGACTGATTATAGCCCTAGCAAGGGCAGCAAGCTGGGCAAGGTGCGTTCCATCAACCCGGAGTACCTGTACCTGGTGAAGTTTGCACCGCGCCGCAATCTCCATGAGCTGTGTCAACCGCAGGATCTACCCGCCCTCTGGTTCTTCATAAAGCAGAACTTTGTGAGCCGCCGCAATCGCATTATCCCCAATTTGGAGTAGGTATAAGGCATCTCATAAATAACTTAATTCCAGCCTGTAATCCTTTTAGGAAGTGGGTGCCCGGTTGTGGACCGCGACTCATTATTAATCCACAAGCCTCCAAGCCCGTGAAACCCACCTATCCGGACGAGTTGCCCCAGAAGCTGCCGCAGTACTCCAGCCGGAGCACCTCGATGAGCCTAAGGAACTACTTTCCGGCCATCAATATATACACTCAGTTCGGAGATCTACTGCCCAGCCAGATGCTGACACTGTTCAGCCAGTTCCGCCAGTGGCCAGAGTATGGCGAGAGCTCGTTCCTGGCCTCGCTGGAGAATGCATTGCTCAAGCTGGAGACCGCCAGTGATGAACAGAACTTGGAGGATGGCGCCACTTTGCCCGAGGAGGATGATGCCGATGTTGACGAGCTGCTCGAAGAAGAGAACCCACAAGCCTCTGCGTCTACCAAGGCCAAGAGTCGCAGGAAAGCCAGCTCCTAGTTTAAAAATGATTATTATTGCTGTAGGATATAGACTTGGAGAACTGAATTGTATTCTCTTGTGAAATTATGTTTAGGGAAGTTTTTCTTTTTATTAAATTAAAAAATCATTGAACTATACAGAAATTTTTGAAAATATCTGGCACCAAAACGGAACACAATGTATAGATTAAGCACATAGTTATCAGTAGGAAAGTTCCTCTTCTAGACGCACTTTCCCTGTACCGAGAGGCGACTGCCGCGGCCGCACTTCTCGGCTTGATCGATGTAGTATTCTGGTGGTGCCTGCTCCACCTCCGTGTCCGCAATACGCGTATCCAGTTGCACCGAAAGCTTAACACAGTCCACCATCAGGGTGCTGGGATTTACGCCTAGCACAAAGGTTGCCTCCTTGTAGGGACACGGATTCTCCTCGTGATTGGTATTTCCAAACTGGTAGCAGCTGTTACGGACCATAAAGTGGCCATCGCGAACACACGGATTGCGCACGCACTCCGGTATGATTCGCTCCTTGTAGAGCACCAAGATCTGGCCCGACTCACAGGGACCCTGCCGATAGGCGGGATAGCAGGCATCGGTCTCGGGGTAATACAGCGTGGCTATCAACGGGGGGAAGTACCATGATTATGTCATCGCTGAGGTAGATCCATTAAGACTGCTGCTGATCTCTCACCTGGCGCGCAATCACAGACCCAGTCATTCTGCTGCTGCTGGTCGCCGGGATAAAGCAGCTGGTACTTGGGGCATCGGGCCGGGGAGTAGAGCGGCTTGCGACCCTGGTGGCGGCGAGACGAGTAAAAAATTTTTAAATCTGATTTATTATCTTCTGCTACGCGTGTATCATACTCTTTCGGGGAGTTTGTAGATTTTCTAAACGATTTCTAATACATGTTTAGCTGCAAAATAAGTTCAGGAATTTTGATTACAACATTTTCAAGGATATATCCTTACAAAGTTCAAGTATAATTACACAGTAAGGAAAGTTTTATAACTAGTTAACAAGTTTTAAATATCTGTAACGTTTTTTTATGATTATCTGCACAAATTATAGTAATGCACATGATTATAGTGATTTAATTATTGGAAAATGTATTTGTATATATGTAGATTCTATATTAGTAATTCTTGGGTTGTTTATATTACCTATTTTCCTAGAATCTACATATATTATAGACTGTATAGATTCTAAGGAAATATACTATTATAGAATCTATAGAGTTTCCTATTTTCGTAGAGTCTATTATATAGACTTTATTATATTGACTCTATGAAAATAGAAAACAACCCAAGAATTTTAAATCGTTTGAAGAGAAATTGTGTTGTCATTTCTTAGCCTACATTTCTAGCAGTTTAATTATAAAAGGAATAATTAGAAGTTCCCGCATAATTGTTTTAAATGGGATTTAACCCATGGATAAATCGAACTAAATGCCCTTTTAAGGAAAACTGGATTGGTTTGGGAAAGTTCGCAAATACTGGGTAATTATTTCAGATTCACTTTCACTAAAAAGGGCTGGGCGTTGTATTCCATAACTACTAATACATATATGTATACATATGTTCCAAACCAGAGCTGGTAATTACTTAATTTGTAAAAATACAATTCCGTACATCTAGATTCTAAATTTTTAGAAGACAACACTCCTAAGTTCTCTCTGATTGGAAAGGGTATTCCAAGATTCCAATTTAGCTTTTCTTATCAGACGCCGCCTAAAGCTCGGATTGGCGTTTGGGCAGCTTACCGCAAGGTTGGCCTTCTTCTTATCAATGTCTTGGTCCTCCACAAAGGCGATTTGGGCGCGTGCCACTTTCCCAACGAGTGCGAGGAGCGCGAAAATCAGCAGCAGGCGAATATTGATCATAGCTCTCTCTCTGTCTGTCTTTATCTCTCTGTTGTGATTAACGGGTATGCAAAATTGACGCGATACCGACGGCTTTACAAGATAACACAAGCACAAAACAAGACTATTCTGATACGATTGCTTCCAACATCGGCGAAGATCGGTTCCAGACTATGGGAATCCGGTCTCAATGAGTTCCGATTAGAGTCTCTCTGTAGATAGTGTTGCAAAGTCAGCGAAGATCGAAGCTTAATTAAGGCTTATCGATTTCAAATAAATATGTATGTAAGTCTAAATATCTAAATGCTTATAAATTAACTTCTAAAGTTATAGCTGACAGAAAATGATAATAATATATGTACATTCATTACTAAATTACCTAATTTGTAAGTAAAAAATATTTTCGATAATTAACATTTTTCTGCAATATTATAGCTCTCATTTATTTTGCGGTAAGCAGTCTGTTAAACATTTTAATGATTACATTCTTCATTAACTAATACTATATTGAAACTTACAATATACCAAAATACTTTTTATATTTTCATATTTTTTATTGGCTTAAAATTTTTTTTATTCAAATAACCTCTTAAAAAATGCAATTTTCCGAAACACTTAATTAATGTTCATCTACTATAACTAATAAATATATATAAACTTGAAAAGGAAATATTTCATCAGAATATACTGGATGGACTGGCTAAAATTCGAAATTTATTTAAATGGAAGTAAATGGCGCGAAAGGTGCAATCACACTGGCCTTGCAAGAATCGCTTTTACAAAATTTTCCGTTTCTTCCGCTTTTTTCACATGATGAAAGCAATCGACTCATGGGGACAACACTCTGAGGCATGTAAGAACATTGGAATAAAAAAAAATACCCCGGAAACCTTTCAAGAAAGCCTTTCGAACGGCAATAAATGCGGCGCTGCCAGACTGACAGCATTTTTAAACTATCAACACTGGCCACCCAGTCTATCGATAAACGGACATCACCTTTCGATATTTTCCTTTGTCAAAAACAAAAGTAAATAGAAAAGTAAATAATTTAATTCTATTCCCCAACGAAACGAATCAAAATCACATTACGACAAATGGAGGACGAGGAAACACCAGGTGAGTCGGAAGGCCGTAAACCTTAAAGAATTATGCACCTGCTAACAAGTGGATAACATTAAATTGCGCAGAAATCAATTCGGGTCACGGGGCCACAAACGCAGCGGGGGCCCAAGGCTACCTCAATGGTGTGGCTGAGGGGGGAGAGGAGCAGCCTCCGGAGGATGCGCATGAAGGGGCAGCGCAGTTGCAGGTACAGCTGCAGCCCGAGCAACAGGAGGAGACACAAGAAACTGGGAACAGTGCAATAGATCCCCTGCAGGTAGCGGAGGAGTACGAGGTTTTCGCGAATCCGGAGGAGGAACGGGTCAACCAGATCGAGACCCACGACGTGGGTACCGATACCCCCGACGTGAGCAGTGACATGTCCCTGGAGAGTCGCGGCAGCGAGGGTGAGTTGCCCTACTGAGTTCCCTGCCCAAAGTATCCAAATAACTCTTGCAATCTCTTTCCGCTCGAAGATGATTCCGATCTAGAGGCCCTGCCCCGCTGGATGATTCCCCAGAACCGCCTCGTTTCCGCTGTGGACCAGATGGTGTCGCAGGCTCGCAACCGGGACGGAGGAATAGCTGCCCTCCTTAACCGGGACAATTTCCTGCAGCGGGTGCGCAGCATGGTCTTCAGCCAGGAGCGGCGTCGCAGTCGCACTAGCGACGAAACCAGCCAGGAGGAACCCGAATATCAGGGCGAACCTTCGAACGCTTCCCTGCCGCCCCCGCCAGCACCCGCATCCGCCCAGATCGACATGGACTTGGAGGAGGAGGATGAGGAGGAGGAGGGCGTGCACTTTGACACCAACTTGCCGGCGGAGCACTCCTATTTCGGCACGCACCTAAGCCGCGTGACGGGAGTGGACTATCTGGAGGTGGGCAGCACCCATCACATGCTCATCTTCCTGCACCAGCACATCCTCTTTCCCGGCGAGGTGCTGCCCTTCATGATCGACGGTAGCATGTTCGACGAGGACATGCCCGGCCTGGATGGCCTTATGTTTGGCGTGGGCTTCCCGCTGATGCAGCCGCCGGAGGACAATCCGAATAAGTTGTACGGTGTCACGTGCCAGATCTACGAGAGAGGCGGCAGCGGCCGGGAATTGGTGTTTTACAAGTCGCGCGCCCTGCAGCGCATCGTCATCAACTGCGACGATCTCCAGGGGTGAGTGTTGGTGAACCTTTCCCTACCTGAAACCCTTTTATAAACTACAAACTCTGCTCGTAGGCCACCGCAGTACATTGCCCGCAATCCGACCACCAAATGCTACAGCAAAGTTCGGGTCCTGCCCGAGTACTTCCTGCCCGAGCCACTGCAATCCGTCGACATGGGCTCCATGGCCAGATTTAGGGATATTCCCTCGATGCGTGACCAGTACCGCCGTTTCCAGTTGGCCAGCACTCCCTGGCCGGCGGATGCCTGCCAGGAGTATGCCTTCTACGACATCGTAGAGCGTGCCCGGAAAAAGCTAGAGATCCATAAGATCAACACCATGCCAAAGTGCCCCATCCAGTTGTCATTCTGGCTGGTGCGCAACCTCCACCTGAACGAGAAGATGATGCGACTGACCTTTCTCACCGACTCTGTCAATACTCGCCTGCAGCTGATCGGTAGCACGCTCAAGGAGGAGTCCTTCTTCTACTGCCGCTACTGCAACAGCAGCCTGGCCCACTGCTCGGATCTATTTGCCATGTCCAAGCACGGTGTGCAGACGCAGTACTGCAATCCAGGTGAGCTACGCCTCTTCCCTTTATGATCTTAATCTTAACCAAGAATATTTTTCAAGAGGGCTACATCCATGAGACAAACACCGTGTACCGTGTGAGACACCATGCCATCGGCTACAGCGGTGAGCCGTCCACCAGATTCAGCTGGTTCCCGGGCTACCAGTGGCACAGCATCCTGTGCAAGTTCTGCGCCCAACACGTCGGCTGGGAGTTCAAGGCCGTGCAGCCCAATCTGTCGCCCAAGTTGTTCTTCGGCCTGGCCGGCTCCAGTGTGCGTATAGGTGGGGTCAACGAGAATTCGCCGGTCAATGGCAGCACCTTTGTGGTGCGAAACATGCTGCGCCTGATCTCCAACGAGATGGAATGAGGCTGGCGCATTGTAAAGCGAATCTTCAACTACTGCTGCTGCCGGTGTACGGATGAAATGGCGGGCCATCATGTGGGACCTATTTAAGTCCACATTTGCAGCTCCCAGCTGTTTGAAAGATTGATCTACACATTTGAATGCGTATTTGTTCTTTAGATAATATAAATTATGCCTAGTTGATATTTAAGATAATTTAAAACTAAAAGGTTTTTTTCTCTAATAAGTTACTCCCTAAAACTGTATTTTAACGCGTTTTATTCTTTCTAAATGAAGTATTCGAGGGGTTCTTTCCGTTTCAGTCATCCAAAAGTGCCACAAAAGAGGTGGAGAGTTTCTGCAATAAAAATGAAATCAGGAAACTTAAAGGGAAGCATTAATTTTGAAAGACCTACCGCCTTGCAAAAGGGACACAAACCGAAGGATACCTCCAGGAAGGTCTTGCCGTCCATCAGGGTCTGGAACCACTCCTTCAAGCAGGCGGCATGGCAGTTGAGCACACACCTGGTGTTGTCGCAGGAAACCAGGGGCACTTCTCCGCCTTCCAAGCGGTATTCGAAGCAGATATTACACCGTTTCTCCTCGTTATCCGCCTCCTTCTGCTTCGGATCGTCGGTCCACTCCGACATGGGGAAGTAGCACAGGTCAAAGATGCGCAGCAGATTCTTGTGCATGTCCAGCTCAGGGTCCCAGTTACCCAGGCCGTCGCTCAGCACGTGACGCAGACGGGCTACCTCTTCCGTGGGTCCAATGATCTTTAGAGCCATGGAGGCGATGCAGGCGAAGGGATCCACGATGGTCACCTTGAGGTAGACACGATCCTTGAGCGGGAATACCCGTGAATTGTGCTTGGTGGTAACGGGAGACGGTTGCAGCACATGGCACAGCTCGTCAATGTCCATGAAGTTGTCGTAGAAGGGACGCAGCTCCTCTAGCACCTTGCGGAACAGTATGAGGGCCTCCTGCAAAGATCGCGCACTCTTGACCATCATTTCAGCCAGTGGTACGCAGTCGGGCAGGCTGTGCTCCAGGAGGCGCAGTGAAGGCACCTCCAGTTCCACATAATGCTGATCGTAGTCGGTAAACTCGCTGAAACGAATCCGGGAACAGGCATCGTTCGTTTGCAGGCGGTACTCCTTGGGTTTGTGCAGAGCCAGGATGTCGGCGTATATGTTCCCCCCTTCAGGGATATCTTTAGTGTTGGCCATGGTTTTTTTGGTGGGCAGAATCTGTTCCAGATTCACCAGCAAATCCTCCAGCTGCCAGTCATCCTGAACCTTCAGGTTATCCGTCGTATAGAGCTTGTACTCCAAGTGCTCCTGCACGTACAATTGGAAGTCATGCAAGGCCGGATGATGGGGTACATAAAGCTTCAATCGACGCCAGTTTCCCTGGATTACAAATATATTGTAATTTTTGGCGGGAGCTTTGAGATTAACAAAACTCACCTCGCTGCAGAGAACTCCACGAATAATGCATGCACCGCTTGGATGCCGCTCCGCCAGCAGGCCAGGATGCTTGGCTGCTAGGAATGCTTCCAGATGCTGCTCATCGCACTCCATTATCGTATTATTTTTGCAAACGAAAACTATAATAAATTTTGTTTACCTTTTTCAAACAGAACGTTAGAGATTACACTTTAATGATTACGTCGATTGAAGAGCTAATCGATTACTTTGTTGCTAATCGGCGGGTAATTTAGATTTGGTTGATTCTTTTTACACAAGGAAGGAGAATTGGCATATCTGCCGGCTTATCAGAAATATGGTTCCGGCGTTGATTGCTGCTCGTCAGGGCGCAACACCTGCTGGCCCTACTAACACCTGGTGACACTAAGTAACACCTGGTAGCCGTTATCAATAGACGTTGGTCATCGTAGGGAAGTCGTTAGCTATTTAAGGTCTGCGCTGGTCAAACTGATTCCATTCT
Source organism: Drosophila parvula (assembly GCA_018904695.1). Lineage (NCBI taxonomy): Eukaryota > Metazoa > Arthropoda > Insecta > Diptera > Drosophilidae > Drosophila > Drosophila parvula. The sequence goes on from JAEIIG010000638.1 coordinate 12,833, forward strand.
CATCAGATACGTGTGCGCGCAGACATAGTAAGTCTACCCTGGCCAAATATTACAAAAAGAGGAAAATTCCAGAAGACCAAAAATGCTGCGGATTGTTTTAGTTTTGGCCTTGGTTTTAGCCACAGTCAGTGCCACCAATGTTAAGCAGTGTAAGTACGCTTGAATTTGTAACTAGAAATCAAAGGGTTTCATTCATTAATCACAAGTTATTTTGGAACCTTAGCCAAATATTCTGTGATGTCAAAACATAAAACTCCTCATGAGTTTACATATTTCAGCCAGTTTTTCCTCCCGTCCTAGTCTACTTTTGAGCTCACGTGTTGATTGCACTGCTTGGCTTTTTCTTTTCAGGCAAGAACAAGCCATTTCCACTAGCCGTGAACATCCAGGACTGCGAGGAGCCACCATGCTTGGTATACAAAGGCAGCATTGCAGTGATGGAGGTCCACTTCTTGGGCAGTAAGTTGGAGCAGCACATCGTATATGCATATCCATTTTCTATATGCGTTCTCGATCCCCGACAGATAACAACAACATCAAAAACATCACGGCCACCACAACAGCCAAGGTCATGGGCATGAATCTGCCATACATCCTGCCCGACGAGGTGGCCGATGTGTGTAGCAATCTTCTGTATGGCGCCATGTGTCCCATCGACAAGGACGAGGACGTAACGTATCAGTTCAACTTCTATGTGGATCCCTCGTTCCCTGAGATCACAGCAGATGTCACTGTCACGCTAAACGATGAAGATGGGGAAGCGATCGCATGTTTCGTAGCCAGCTGCAAGCTCCGAAAGGGAGCGACATAATTTGTTAATTGATTAATTGCATTAAATTACAAATTAATTAACAAACTCACCCCGCTGCAGAGAATTCCATGGCAGTTCCCCTCCGTTCAGACGCTTAGCTACCAGAAACTGTTCCAAATGATCTTTCTTGGTGTGCAAATTCTTAATATTTTTGCAAACAAAAACTGTGATTAGTTTTGTTAACTCTTATTAAACGCATGTTAGGGATGGGTATACATCGATTATCTTGAATCAAAACTAATCGATAACCTTATCGCTAATCGGCGGGTTATACAAATTTAATGGTTTCTTTTAATGCCAAACGAAGAAGTTGGTTTTATCTAACTTCAATGAATTTTTCGTACATTTTTATTTATAAACGAAACATTGTTAATCGACCACACAGAAGGAATACCCTAATAACAACAAATCTGCCGGCTTATCAGTCATATTTACGTTATTTACTGATTCGATTCCGGCGTCGATGTTTGCTCTTCGTCAGAGCGCAACACCTGCAGGTTCCACTGTTTTCATTTTTGTAACACCTGCGTGGCAGCCGCGGCGGTATCAATAGCCGTTGGGCCTGATAAGCAGCTCTCCCGAGCCTCTGGTCATCGCACGGACAACGCCAGCTATTTAAGGCCGGCCAAAGTGTTTCCATTCCCATTCACGGCTATCAGCTGCGTGCGCGCGTACCGAATACATTGTAGTTAGTTCTTTTCTGGTCAAAGATTACAGGAAGAGCTTCCCCGCCACCGAAAATGCTGCGAATTTTCTCAGTTTTGGCCTTGATCTTGGCCACAGTCAGTGCGACCACTGTGAGGGAGTGTAAGTACCTTGTCTTGGGCGTTTTGTTTTGTAGCTAGGAAACCCCCAAATCCACTTACGGATTAGAGCTTTAAATATAAAGTGGGATTCATGTGGCTTCAAAGTAATCCTTGGCCCGGTGATTCATTCGCTAATAATAATCTCCGTGAAGTTCTTTTGGAACTATTGCCAAAAATACCTTGGTGTGGTAAATAAAAGTGCTCAAGAGTATCTTCCAGCCGGGTGATGATAGGGTTTATCAGCGAGCGCCGGCTCAGCTAATCTTGGCGTGCTTTTCCCGCAAATTCCTAGCCTACTTTTCAGCTCAACTGTTGCACTGCTTGCCATCTTTTTTTTACAGGCAAGGACAAGCCGTTTCCACTGGCTGTGAGAGTCGTGGACTGCGACGAGCCGCCATGCGTGGTCTACAAAGGCAGCAGTGCACTTATGGAGATCCATTTCCTGGGCAGTAAGTTGTAGTAGCACATCCGCATATCCGCATCATATAGCCATTATCCTTTCCCGACAGACAACAACAACATTAAGAACATTACGGCCACCACATCTGCCAAGGTCCTGGGCATGAATCTGCCGTACATCCTGCCCGACGAGGTGGCCGATGTTTGTAGCAATCTTCTGTACGGTGCCATGTGTCCCATCGACAAGGATGAGGACGTGACGTACCATTTCGACTTCTATGTGGAGCCCTCGTTCCCCGAGATCACAGCGGATGTCACTGTCACGCTAAACGACGTGGACGGCCAACCGATCACCTGTTTCGTGGTCAGCTGCAAGATCCGGAAGGGAGCAACTGCGACGCAAAGGAACGAGTACTTGCTGGACTGGACGAACCCTAGTTCTGAGTAGCGACGACGACGATGCACTCGACTCCAGCCACCGGGGCCGACTGAATTACCTGAATATAATCAGCAATAATATTCGGCGACCAATAAACTCAAAAAACCGAAGCGTTTGTTTACCTTGGTCACCTACGTCACGGATTCCAGTGTACTTGGGGCAATCAGTGGCCGGATTAGCACATTTCTCGGGCCTTCGATTAGATGGGCGGACGGGCCGTATTTATATGTATATATAGAGTCATCGGTGACGTTGTTGTTTGCACCGAGAGTCCAGTAATATATTTCCATTGATTCAGTGGCAGCGGCAGCGAAATTGCCAATAAAATCGTATCGATAATCATTTATTGACCGCCAGCACAAGATCGCGTTGACCATATGGTCAAAAGTTGGGCTCCCCGTTCTGATAAGGGGGTAACCATTTGGCTTGAGTGCAATTCTACACTTGGCAGAATTATGCTGATATTTCTGGGAAAAACTAAAAGGAAAATCTAGTTTAAATAGAGCTGGAAGGCTCTTTATGGTAACAATTAATGGGGTTTCTGAGAACGTTATCTCTTGTTATAAAAAAAAAGGTAATTACCGAGGTACGCAAAGATTTTAGACTAGATCCAATAATTTCCTAATCTAATAGAAAAAGGAAAGAAAACTATAATTGTATTACAGCATGTTTGTGATTAATTAAATAAATTATTAAGCAATGAAAATGTGTATTTTATTCGTTAACAAAAGCAGCATCTATAATTGGTTTAAAACTTTTTAACTTTTGGGCTTATTTGGTATTTACATAAATATTTAGGCATACACAAATAGTTTTGATTAATTGAATAAGGCCCTAAATATTGTTTTTTTTTATATCCATGAAATGATATTATATATAGTAGACTATTATAGTTATAGTGTATATATTTG
>JAEIIG010000653.1:0-45303 GCA_018904695.1 Drosophila parvula
TTTATACTAAATGAATAAGATGTTTCTTGTTTTATGAAAAAGGTTTTATTTGATTTAGAATAACTGCCGTAGAACTGTGAGATATCCGGTATACGGATTGTGTTGTAGGTGAAATTTCAGCATACATGCAGAAGCCGGATTCTACTGTATATAACATTTAATAAATTGAACTGTTGAAAATAAAGATCAATTAAAAAAAATTGTTTTATTTGTTTAACCGGTAAGATACCGGTGACCGTAAAGTAATATTACTTACTTATTATTACTTACACGGATTTAGTATATCGTCAACAAAAATTTGAATATTCTTCGAATTTTGTATCGTTTCAGCATTCCAAATCTAATAAAACACACTTTTTCAAGGAATAGGGAAGAATCCAAAAAGTTTGATATCTACTGAGTATATCTATATCTATATCTATCTATCATCACCACGAGCACCGCGAAATAATTGTTTGTTGGTGATTGTTGGTTTGCGATTTAGTCTTTCCATTATACAACATTAAATAATGGCTTAAACTTGGGACTGTATTATCCCTTTTAAGAACACAAATGGCTTAAATTGTTTAATCCTTTTAAATTCTTCGCTGAGTTAAGCACTTGCGTATATACAGGCGAGGGCCTCTTCCGTCTTCTGTGTGTTCGCGTGTAATTGCTTATCTCATCAAATTATAAAAAAACAATAACCAATATAAAAAATGCTGAATTTACCAGCAAATAAAAAAGGTAACAAATAAAAACAACGAAACATATAATTACAAATTAAAATTAATATAAATGTCGAAGGTATAAAGCTTTGTTTATAATATAATCTTTTGTCACTTGCTTATTATTGGCATAATAATAATGTTTATTATTAGCATAATAATAAAGCAGTGTCTTCGTCTGTATTAAACCCTTCATACAACAAATTTTCACTTTATTGTTATACATACATACATACATAGTTGTGAAGACCTCAGGACCTGAGAAATATTATGAAGTTTCAATTTTGCTTAAATTTGATTACTACTTTATCATCGAAATAGAAATAACAAATTGTAGTGCAAGAGCAGCATTAAGAACTAAAAGTGTGGCCAAATGCATGAAACACTTTTTTGCTGCTGGCTTTTTGTCCACTCACTCCAAACAAGGGCCGCATGTTGATTGTCCGATCAGAAGCTTTCGCTTTAGAAAAATGTTGTGCATACATCGATTAAAGAACAAATGGGGCTAAGTATGCAAATAAAAAATGTTCAAAAATAAAATATGTTGTGGCCGGATGTGGATGGTAAAATCCTAAACTTGTTAGTGAGGTTACTGTTCGCGTCCCACGACACGTCGAATGGCTTTTTAATCATGTCCATCTGATACCATCCACAGTGATAAACTTAATCTAACTAAATACATATGTATGTACATAAATATTACACTGGCTGAATATATTCAAATAGCTAAATATATCCAATAAACTAACCACTAGCTTTTGCTGGGATATTTTTCAAAATGGTTGGTTTAATTATCATTCCCTTATAGCCCACATAGCTGAATACGTAGCGTGAAATCAATACATTCCATTGCAGGCTTAAGGGGCTTTCAAGTTTTTCCATGTTACAACGGCATTGCCCTGCGACCTCCTCCCATTCATTTTCCTTATCTGCTCGATCCTATGAAGCTTTTGTGGCTCTTAAAAATCACACTTGTCCTGGCTAATTCCTTTAAAGTTTTTGGCAAATATCCTCACCCAACTGGCACTTTTAGCGCTGACGGCGGACGTGGACTGCCAGAGCCAGAGCCGGGTCCGGGTTTTCCTGGCACGGTGGTTAGCAGTGCAGTGGCAGCGGTGCTGCGGGTGGTGCTGCGGGAGAATCCACCCGCCTACGCAATTCATTTGCCACTCCATGTAGACCCGTCCACCATCACGATTCCAGACTGGGCCGCCAGCCACAACTAGATTTTTGGTTGGGTCGTTGCTGCTTCAGCTTCAGCTGCTGCTGCTACTGCGGCGTTAGGCAATTTGTTTGTCATTGCAATGCAAGTGTGGTGTGTGTATTAGTACACTGAGAAACGCTTTGCTTGACCAAGATATATAATACAAAGATAATAGCTAACACAAAGTACGCAAGAAGTCTATAAATAGACAGCCGCATCTGTAAAGCTTGTCAAAACTTGTAAAGTTCGCATTTAGCCAAAGTTAGGCACAAGAGGTGAAGAAGTACAAAGTTTTTCCCCTCTTTACTCAGAAATACGCAAGTCTTGATTCTGGACCTCGGTTGTTTAAAATTGGCACTAATGTGAGCCGGTCGATCTTAGAAAAATCTCCACTGATGAACCCTTTACCATAAAAAAAATAGGTCCCTAATGTAAAATAATTGGTAAGCTATCGCGAAATATTTAATTTTTTCCGACTCAAAAGAGAACAGCTAATTTTCGATATCCAAGTGAAGAAGAAGAATGGAGTTACCGCTGTTTTGAGAGGTTTCGATAACTGTTATTGTGCCTTGCAGTATAGTTCGGTGGTAGACATCAATAATCGATAATTGAGAACGAGATATATAGTCGCACTAGGATAAATTTCAGTAAGGGGAAGGGGTCGCAATTTCCGATTCCTTTATCTGATGATTTTCTTTTCCGGTCAGACAGCTATGAGGCTATGATATATATATATATATGAGGCTATATATATATATAATAAACTTACGATTTGTTGAACAATAATTTTGCACCCTTCTATCTTTCTCGCTCGCACTCTCATTTGCCTTAGATGATAACTCCCGTCTTAAACCGCAGTTCAAATACCTGATGTGCGATCGAAAATAAATGTTATTGGGTACTCTTGTCTCTTATATATAATAAGAATATCTTAGACGATAAAAACTTTGAGGAATGCTAAATGATTATTTAATCATCCCATAAGGGTGAGTTAATGGTATAAATATTATGTCTATAAGTCGTAACGTAAGCTTAAAAATGAAAATGAAAAATTATTTTATAATCATCACTTCGGTTGCCTGAACTATTTTGTTTAAGTGTGTCTATGTATGTGCTGGCGTGGAGGCGTCTCCGCTTTATTTTGGCTGATACGTTTTGTGCCGTTGCCGCCGCTGCCTTTCTTCCCCGGAGCCAATCGTCAGCGCTGTTCGCTGGCTGTAGCCCAGACGGGAGATTTATGCGCTTGCCAGGCTGCAAGCAAGCAAACGAACAGCAATTAATTTGCATTCTGGTAATTAATTTTGCATTTCTCCAGTCACCCTTTTTTCTTGCGCCATTGCTGTGTGTGTTTCTTTTCTACACTAGCTTCCAACTTCTTAGTGCTCGGCAGAAAGTCATTTGCCAAATTGCTGTTTGCGTTTTAAAGTCGATGCGAGTCCTTAAAGCTAATCAACTGGGCGCTGGCAGAGCTGCTAATGGTAACCTGTTGCAGCTGGTGCAGGTAAATCAATCAGAGAAGCAGGCACTCTAGAACACCTCTCTAGCCCGCAAACCCCATTAATTATGCAGTTGGCTGACCAACTTTAGGGCTGAAAGCGGCCAGACAACAAGCCTCCCCCGAAGCACGGCCACAGTGCAATTGAAGTTGTCACCATTTATAGCCAACGCCAGAACCAATTGCTAAGGCAATGCATAAGAGCTATGATACACCCGGAGAACAGAATTTCATCTCAATTCGATATTCATTTGGAGACAAGATAATGTACATATGTAGTATGGTAGAAAATAAGAAAATAAAAAGCAAAGTTTTTATGTTGTTGTTACAAGGATTTGAAAAATACCGCGTTTCATCCGATTTGACCCATGGTTTATGAGTTTTATTTTTGTTGAGTGCATGCCAGAATTTTGGTCGGGAGGCGCGACATGCAGGCACGGATTGTCTCGTAGTTGCCTCGAGTGTTTGCTGCACTTGCGACGCCATTTGTTATTGCCATTGTCGTAGTTGTCGCGGCAGTTCATAAAGGCTGCGCCAGCTGTAAGCGACTTGTAGATGCTTTCAGTGGAAAACAGGTCCTTGTGGACTGGGAGGGGGCAGTGCATTCGACTGCACTTCATTATTTTGCTCATTTCCTTTTAATGACAATATCAATGGCTATTTTACACCATTGTCTTGCCTTTCATTGTCTATTGTCGCAGCTGGGATGCCGTTTTATTTGATTTTCAATTACGTTTAATTAATTAAGTGTAAAAGCGTTGACACACCCATCCTATCAGGGTCCTTGCAGCCAGGACAGGACAGAGGCGGTCCGGGCTCGGTAACTGAGACTCAATGCGGCAAATGGTGCGTAAAAGAATTGTTCGATGTTTTGTGAATGTCAGCATATCAACCCATTTAAGTCAAACGAGGCATCCCATATACACCAACCTCGTGTGACTGTGGTATTAATATGGATATTACAATTAAGTAAAGTCCGCATCGTTTTAGATAAATGAAGTCTGCAACATTTACAAATCCAACACAGGAGGTGATGAGAAGGTTGTGTATAAGTTATTTGCATACTTAAGAACAGTTTTTCTTAAGACTTCATTGCTGTCTAGAATCTAATTAACAAGTAAGAATGCTTTAGAGTCTAAAGTTTAGACAAGTGGGTTCGACTGTGCAATACCCGGGAGCCAAAGTATTTTGTGTGACATTAAAAGGCACATTGATATGGCAAATTTATTTCGTCTATTTATGCTAAAATGTATCAAAAACCTAAAACAGAACGGAAGGAACAGAAGATAATGATGAGAAATAACGGCAAATGTTGCTGGCAACAAGTTGGGAAACACGCCAATATGGACAAATGTTGCTAGGAACATATTAAGCAACACTAATTGGTCCCATCAACACAATTGTAGATGTTGCTGAAGTTTTGCGTAAACAGAAACTTTATTGATTATTAACTTCCATGCGTAACATCCGATTTCACTTACAACGTATAGGTATATATTTAGTTTATATATAATTACATTAATTAGTTTTATATTTTTCATGGTTTTCAAGGGCGGAAGTGGTTGTGGCCAAATATTAAAAATTTGATCTGCTGGCAACAGAAATTAGTCTTCTGTTTTAGACGGACATGGTTGACATGGCGAAATCGACTCTGTTGGTCTGTTGATGCTGACGAAGAATGTATATACTCCTACTACGGTGTACCCTATGAAAACTGCGTGTAAAAATGCGAATCCTTTCGAGAGCCAAGCCCAAGTGATTGATATAGAATCCGTTACTGGATCCAAATCTAATTTGAGTCCTTTTGAATCTTTAAATTACTAAGCTAGCACCTGATATGGCTGCAAAGTAGCATTCGTCTACTTACTCGCTTGCTAATGTCCTGCTTTGAGGGGTCAGAATGGGGTCATGCACACGTCCTTGGGGTATTGAAAGTTAATTTAAGTTTATTTCCAACAGTTTTCCCGTTTCGCTTTATGCATAACCCTTGCTGAATGCCACTGTAATAAATTCATTACGAAATTGTCGCTCTATAAAAAGATAAACAAATGCAAACGAACGAGTTTTTCGGGGCGTGGCCGGGAGGAGGAGAGCTGTTTGGAAATGCAGGCTGCACAAAACACAAAAACAACAAGGAAACATTTTTATGCGCTTGCGAACGGAAGTCGAAAGTTGGTCCACTGGGAAAATGCACTCCAGAAATAAAAAGGAGCAGGGAGACAAAAATGGAGGCAGTTGCAATGAAGAAAATTGTTGAAAATGTTCGGAAAATTCGCACAAAATGAGTGTGCGCAAATAATTTCAAAAGTTTTGCTGTTTGTATTGCCAACCATCGTTGTCGTCGTCAGTGGGGAATTTCCGACGTAGTTAATATAATTTATGAATCATTTCCCGCTTACGGGAAAAGCGAGGCACAACTGACGCAGTACCACGGCGGACAGTGCCGGGTGGGGTCATGATCTGAACGACCTAAACACTCCGACTGCGGACAGTGAACACAATCACTGGAGCCAGCACTTAGCTTTAAATCCTCCGAGCTGCTCAAGCTAAATGCCAAAAAAGTGTAAAAAGAGAAGTATGAAAAACGTCCTGTATCGTGCTGAAGCAATAGGAAAGGAATTTGTCTTTGACTAACCCAGCATAAACTCGAACACGTTTGGCTTAACATGTTAGGACGTCTTTTAAGCTCCGTTCCTTTCAGCTGCTCGGCAAAGGATAAATCTACATATGCACTCTGCCCGGGGAGAGTTGGCAGACAAAAGGCAGAAATATAATCAGATGAATTCGCGGAGTAACGGAGCAGGGTCGGCCCCACCGACTCCCTGCTACCCTTTTTGTGCTGCATCCTCCCCCATGGACGGTCGGAATCCTCACACTTGGCCTACCTAGTGGTAGGAGTAGCTAACCCAAATGGTCGCGTTAGCCATGCGTTCAGACAGCCAACCAACCAGGCAACTGTCTTTTAATTACAGGACTTAGCTTCGAACTCATGCAAGCGCGTTAAACGGCTGCCATCTGTGTGTGCGCTATGTGCACAGTGCCGCAGACAAGGGGGGGTCATTCGACTCCAACCCCTGCCTGAATAATTAATTTAGATTGACTCATGGGGCTCGAGGCTCTCTTTAAAATCCAAGACTGTTACATTAAAAATTGCACGGCACTTGATCAAATCTGGAAGCCACTGCTCCCACAACACTCATAGGTTTTTCCTGCTGCCGCTGTTTTGTCTGCACCACCAGACGTATACTTGATGTTGTTTATGGAAGGCCACAATTCGCTTATAGAAAATATGCCAACGGCTCTATTATGACTTCTTCAAAAATTTACAGTCTGTTGCTTGGCGCAAAATGGAGACGGAAGGGGTTGTTCTCGGTTGCCTTTCTTATTCACGTGGCCTTTTCTCCTTTTCCCCATTTCTCCGCACGCTTTTTTCGCTCGAATCCTGTGTTCGTGGCCGAGCCAAGTTTGGCTGCAATTATGACTGCTCCACTCCTCCAGCGCCTGCCTCCGCCCCATCTCCACCGCACCCTGTGGCCGTTTATATGCCTTCTTTCGTCCATTTAATGTATTTCGCAAGTTTTTGCTTTTTGTCTTGCAGCTGCCGTTTTTGTGTGTGTGTTGCCTCGACGCTGCTGATGCTGCTGCAGAGCTTTTGTTTTTTAGCCGGAAGTTGCTCAAGTGTTAATAATTTCATTATTTCCGTAACGCTGCACACACACACTCTGACTCGCACCCACACACACATGGACACATATGGTATGTGCACATTACAGCTGCGACTGGCGGGCTCTGCTCCTCCGACTTCGGACTTTGGCCGCTGTACTCTACTAATCCGGATCGGATTGGGGTATTTGCGCTACAATATGTCTTAATGGCGGGCGGCAAGAAATGGAGCCGAGTAGTTAAAAGGCATCATACGGGGATAATGGATTCCATCCCATGTGCCGGCCACGCCTTTGGGGGAATGCTGGCAGGCAAGCATCCTTCATATTTAAGAGTTAACGAATTACTTTTGACACCAACTACATAGATAGAAAGTAATGAATAAGTATTTGAGAATACCGGAGCTGTATATTTTTTCCCTGTGGTAAAGAAACTGTTTAAACATTTATTCAAAATAGATCAAGTTCTATCTTCTGTCAATAAACAATAATTTAGCTCAAATAAAGAATATGCACGAATCACTGCGAACAGTTTTATTATTAAATTAAATTAATTTGCATAGATTTTTTAAGTTTTTACTCGAAAACCGAAGCACAAATAGGTATCTCACGGGCTTGATTTTCACTAGAGGTTGCACAAAACTTAATAGCGTGCATGTGTCGGCAGAGGCCCAGCAGAGACTACAAGATCTAAAGCTATTTATACACACTTTCATAATTTGCACGCCAATAACCCCACTATCAAAGCATTTTATAAATTTACTTACCTATATGTACATAAAGACTTAACATCTACATACATAATACAACGATCAAGCGTAGTAAACACACATTATAGATGAAAATACATACCCATTGGAAGGTTTTTTGTTGGCTTGTAGCCTTATATGGAGTTACCTATTATATCATGCAACGTTCAAAGCTTTTATGGACACACTAAGTATTTCTTCAAGTGCTGGTAGTATATGTTGTGTTTCTCTCAATAATAGGGTATTAAGATATGAACTGGCCCATCATTTTTCGCTATTTCTCGGCTATAAAAAGCAAGAAAACTGCTGCATGTGTAATTTTTTCGTTTTTTCAACCACGTAACATACATATGTACATATGTCCTAGGCCGCGCGTAGTTTTTTATGTGGCTGTCTTTTTTGCTGATTTTCTTGCGCAGAATGCGAGTGTAGGTTTCACTGAGCGGATGGGGTAAAAATGTAATTACATACGCCAAAAGTGGCAGGCTGTGGGTGTGGATGGCTAAGCATAACCGGCTCATGGCGGGGAGCATGGCTGGGCAAAGGAATGTATGCCTTACATCAAAGGATATAATTTAAGGGTCTTAAATAAATTAATACGCCGCCTGGTTTAAATTTGAAACTTTTTTAATCTGCTTTAGTTGTACCATCGACAAGGAGAGGGTAAAGAGAGGCTATCTGCTCCTCAAGTCCTCGCCCGCGCTCTGTGTGTTCTGTGTGCCTGTGATAGTCCTGGCGGCAGATAACAAGCGACCGCTTGGCTTGAGGCTAAAGGACTCCACCGAAACGTATTTTGGGCACATGTCAAAGTCGCTTGCGAAAAGTTTTTCCCTTTTGCACAGTTTCTACAAATTAGTTTTACTTGTTGGTTTCTATTTTTACCATTTTAAGCAGTCCGAGCAGGCGAGGACTACTGCAGGTCCTTCCACGATGAACCATTGCTGACGGCTTTCCGGTATATTCTTTTGGTTCAAAGTGCGATTAGGCTGGTGGGCTCATTTTAAATTTGCCATATATGGTGAGTTATATTTATTTGTATTCTTATACCGATCGATTATATCGTTATACCGTTTCGCTAGTTATTTTTCAATATGTTTTTGTTTGTAATACTGAATATGACTTTGTGTATCTTTCCAAAGTGGGCTAACGTGCACTTTTTGTTTTTAATTTAGAAACTGGATGTTCTGTAAAAAGATCCAGAGCCAGGAGTCGAACACGCGACAATACGGTGCTATGCAGCATGTTTTTTGCCTGCCTTTTTAGAGCCTGCCTTATTTTTGTGTATGACCATTTTTTAACATTTTAAACGATGCTATTAGGTCTTAGAAAACAATTATATCTAACGGTATATGGCTATATGTTGAAAAACAAAGAATTAATTTGGTTTTTTCATACCCTTGTAGGGTATTAATATTTTGACTAGAAATTTGCAGTGCAGCGAAGACTCCATCCATCCGACTCCATGAAGTATAAATATACTTTACCAGCATTTCCAGACGAATAGATCTAGCCATGTACGTCTGTCTGTCAGTATGTCTCTTTGTTTATCAAAATGGAAGACTATATCAGATATATTTATAAATGATAAGCCTCTATGAAGGATTCTTTGATCACTTTACACTTCAATCGAATCGACACATCTCAGGTTCCCAAACATAGCTTTCTTTCATGGTTTCTTAATTATTCCTAAAGCAGTTATATGATATAGTCGCCCGATCTAGCCCGTCCCGACTCATTTACTAATGGGAATTAAAAGAAAACTTGTTGCAAGCATCCAGAAAGTGACTAGTTTGCGTAAAAAAGGAGAGGTGGACAGACAATGGACATGGGGAGATCATTCTGATAAAAAATATATATTTTATAGCCGACTTCCACAACATACGATATAGCTATGACTAGAAAAATAGAAAAATAGGGCCCTGCCTGCAACTGCTTTATAGGTTCAGAAATAACTTTACTGCGTTGCAAAATGCGGACTAAAATAATAATACCATGCAAGGGTATTATACATGGGCAAGATCAAGTAACTAAACACCACTAACCAACTGAACTCAGTCATGAGCAACTAAACTCTAATATGTACTCAAATCAATACATGTACATAGAAATAGTTTCTCCAAGTAGAATGATCTGAACTAATTTTGAAAACTTCGTTGTATATAAAGCGAATTTCATGAAAATCGAATATACATTGTTTTATACAATTTAACAATCATATGTTGCGTTTCATGAAATATGTACCATCCATTTCATTGGTTTGCGTTTGTCCGATTCAATCACCGTTTGCATAATTGGAAACAGTTCTCCACTCACTCAGGTTTCTGGTCAACATCACCGCCATTTACATTCTGAAGCTATAAGCGGGATGGTGTTTCCCGCTGTGGCTCGACGGAGGGCATCCACCCAGCCATCCTTTTCGACCTAACTGCCCCACACGGAAAGGACGATGATGAATTCATAAATATAAATAAACCATTCATTCGGTATGCAGTCATGCGTTTGATGTTGCGGTTCCCATTAATGCCGTTTCTGCTGCTGCCTTTGGCCAGTCGTTCAATAGTGGCCCATAACCAGATCCAGCCGGTGCTCGTGGCTGGGTCGGCGGCTATGGAGCGGACAATCGTCAAGCAAACGTGGTAATCAGAGTAATAACTCCAAATGCATACAACGAAAATAATTGCTGGTAATCCTTGGCTGCTAATTTGCCTCAACTTCACTGCTGCTGCTGCCGCTGCCGCTGATTATGGCCCGTTGTTTCTGGTGTTGGCTTTTGCTTATTACTCGCGCACATCGACTGAGTTTTAGCGCCATTCGCAGTGGCATTTTTCATTATTTATGAAGGCTTATTTGGCATAAAAGCGGCGCCTGTGCCACGGCTAGGACCAGTGGGGCCACGACTGCCCGCAGTAGCCCTTCCATTCACGGGGCCGAACACAAAGCCACACAGAGAAAAAAAAGGATCATACCATTTTGTCTTATGTCCTGTTATTTCCTAATGCCTATATCCCACTTCATAGTCATAGTCAAAGTTCGCATGTTTTCGGATACATTAAATTGTGTTTAAGCACTTATGTATTTTTGTATTTTACCGATTTGGATAAAATGCAAAGAAACACTATTGGTGGTAAAAATTGCATCTATATATATATATAAACATCGTTCTACCGATTCGAGATTATCACTAAAATGTGTGATCTTTCCTATAGCAGTCGCTAACGGTTTGATTTCTCGAAACACGAGTTTTACAACTGGAATTGGTTCACGGTTGTCGGCTGGCGCTCGGAAAGCAACCGAAAACAGAAATGGCTCAATGGAAAGGTCTTTATTTCTGGTTTATGTTGTTGCTATTTCGCAAAAGGTTTTTATGAAGATAACTCTCATCCGAAAAAGCTAGCGAAGAGCAGGCCAAAGATGATGATGAGCAGGCCTAGTTTGATGGTTAATTTGGGACCGTGGTCCATCGGTTTTTTGTACTTACAAACAAGAGCACTGAGGATCGTTTTTAACTAGATCTGATACAACATATATGTACCTTTGCAGCATTTCACACATTTGTTCAAATAGTTAATATACTACAGGAGAATAATAATTGAGAGAACAATATACATAAATCGTGAAATTTTTCTTTTTGTGCATATGAGGGACGGTATGGTAGTTACCTTTTCATTTATATTAAAGTCGCAGGTTAGTTTATTTTGATGTGTGTGTTGCGTCGACCGCCTGCTGGTCCTTCGTAGGAGGTGTATGCCAGCCGAGCCCAGCCCTAACGATTCCCATCACCACCCACCGGGCATATGATTAAATTCGTATTTGTTTTATGGCCTGTAATTCAGCGCCATTAATAATGCGTTGCATGTAGGGCCCCAACGGTAGCAAATGCATTAAGCGCGTTCCCTGTTTACACGGCGCCCCATAGAGGATACAAATGTGCAGCGTTGGCCCGATAAAAAGGTGGAAAAGTGTTAGAATATGAATATAATTGATGGATTTGATTATTGTGATGTGTGCTCTGATTTCAATCATTTCACTTCGGCTTCGATACAAATATCAATTATTAGATTTAAATATATTAGAATAAAGGACCAATTTAACTGAAAGCAACCAATTGGTATAAAACCAGAATATATTCTATATTTAGGGTGAGGTTGCTTTTTTGGTCTCTTGATAAGAATGAGGGTAAATCGATGCTTAAGAGTCACGGTTGTTAAAAAAGATACATTTTGTATGAATATATTTTGAATTAAAATCAAATCAATTTATTTTATAATTTTTATTCCGTTTAATAAATTAACTTAACTAGAGCACACTCGACTCATTGCATTAGGTTTATATTGTACAAGTTCTGCTGCTTGTCGCGGAGTTCATTCGTGCTAACGTCTACAGACTGTAATTTTAGATTATTTTTTAGTTGATAATTAATCATAATTATTACAATAACATATACAAATTGCATTATATATTCAAAAATATACTTTAAACCAGAAATGAAGCTTATTCTCTTGCAGATAACAATACAATGAATTGGTAATATAGCAAAAATATTCTTCTTTCGTCAACTATTGATAAGTAAAAACATAATAATGTAGAATAATAAAGATTAATATGTAACCCGATAACTAACGGATCGTATAATTTGACACAATTTGTAACTGCAATCAAAATAAGACTAGATTGACTCGTCTGGAGTTTATATATGTACATATAACATATATACATAATGCGTTCGAAAATGATCCTGCACTGCGTGGCAAACTTCTGTTTAAAATTATAATACCCTGTAAGCGGAGCCAAATCAAGACAGAATTATTTAAGATGTTCCAGTTGTTGCTGTCTCGAATGCTCAGTTAATGGCTGTTGAAATTAGTTCATGTGATTGGTAACTACATATAATATTTCCCGATTCGTTTGGTGTTCTTTGTGGTGAACTTTTTGGCGAGCGAAGGTTTAGGGGCGACCATTTAATTCACATCCGAACACGCTATAATTAAGTGGCATTGAAGTGGTCAGTCAGTCTTCCATGCTAAATTTAATTACGGAACAATTTGCCAAATAGTTGGAAAATAAGAGCAGTTGGTCGGTAAGCAACAGCAACAATAATGACAACGACAGCAGCAATAACAGCTGTAGCACAAGCAACAACAGAGCCGACAACCGCAGCGACTACAGCGACTAATTTTGAATGCAGGCACTGGATACGGAACAGAAAAAGGAGCATTTTACAATTTTCGAAAAATTAAATCAGAGTTTGCGGCGCTGGCAAAACATGCAAGATTCACCCAAACACCCAGGCACGCACCGCCAGGCCCACTCACACCCAGACCCACACCCACACCCAAACACCATCCGCACACACGCTGCCGCACAGATCACCCCTATGAAGACATATGCATTCAACGGACGTAGGAAAACGTTTATAAGCACTCGATACAAAAACGCAGAAATGCGGTAGTTGGTCGGGGTGGAGAAGTTCGGGCAGAGGGACGGTTGTGTGGGGTCTTCGCAGCGCAGATAACGAAAACTTGTTTAGCAACCATTTTTGGGAGGTGCGGTCGGTACTTGTCCTTTTGTTATACCCTGTAGTTGCACAATGCAAAGGTATACTGAATTCCAAAGATGGAGGTATAACGTGTAATTGTGACTTCGTTTATAAAATAAGATTAGAGCTCAAATCCAAATATAGGCTTTAAAAAGAGCACTGCCCCTAAAGTATGCAATATTTGTGGGCTGACAAACTGGCTTAACTTGAAATCTGATAGAATTAGCAACCTTGTTACCTCGTTTTAGGTAATATAAATCAATATTATTAAGGTGATGTTAAGGTTATACTGTTTTATGAGTGGTGAGTACGTATCAAACTTAACTAAAAAATGATCCCTTCATTTTACTAAATCAATAATTTTGAAATACATCTGGCGAACCGAAGAGGAAGGTATCCAAAGTAAGTTAGCAAGCAATTCTTAATTAATAGCGGGTATCCCAAAGTCCGATGCACACGATAACAGTCCTGTTACTTGTTTTTGGTTTCATTCTCTCCTCCAGCGCCTGCCCCACACATCTGAGGAGGCTCGGGGAAAAGGACATGGACCGTTGGCTGAGCCTGGATCCTGGCTGCTGGCTGCTGGCGCCATGCCGAGCTGCCAGTTTAAAACCGTTTGCATACATGTGCTGCCATTGGGATGTCCTTCTGTGTAAGTTGCGGGAACGGAATGGAAGTGGTAGTGGGGGTGGGCACCCCGTGGGCACACACGCTGCATGTTTACCGGCTTGTCCTGTCTGGTCCCTTCTTGTGGCTCCAGGCCCCCTTTCGGCCGGAATATGCGGCCGTATTTATCACACGTTAACCGGACGCAGCGTCCTGCTAATGATTTTACGTTGAGGTTAAGCCCGGGCCCGCAATCTAGCTGCCAGGCATTGGGCGACTGTTCGGCCTCCGTGCCGATTCGCGGCTGCCCCAATTTCTGGGCTCCCCGGACTAAACGCATAATTCTCGAAATGTATAACATAAATTTCTTGTCTTTGAATGCCGTCCTGCTGCGCTGCTGGGAAAACTGGAGCTGCGCTTTCACTTTTCGCGCTTAAATTAATCCCAGGACGGCTCCCTTCGCCCATGCTGTTGTTGCGGCTTCGGTTGCTGTTTCCGCTGTTTCGCTGCCTTCTCCAAATTATCGTTCCCAAGTTGTAAGGACGAATGCTCTGCGTTGCTCGGAACGGCGGCAAGTGATTTCAGCAGTTGCGGTCGAACTGGATAAATCAGAATAGAAATCTGATTTAGCTGGATATATAAAGCGCCTTAAAGCGCTCATTCACATTTAAATTCAGCACTATCACATTATTCATGCAGCTGAATGTGCAATGCACCAGGGATTATGAGATGTGAGTCGAGGCTAAATGTTTGCAGGATCTAGTAAAATATTTAGGGAGGACAATTTATTAATGCATTATTATTAACTGTCCCCAGTTCACTAGCCCATCCAAGTGATTTATTGCAAGCAAACCAACATAAAATGCATGTAAATTGATTATTAAATTCGTAATGCTGGTCCTGGAGATACTCGTATGTATTATGAGGAAAACGAAATAAAGGGCACGTGTACATGTTTGATTTATTGGGTCAACTAAAACAGTGTAAATATCTAGTTCGTAAATTGTGCTCGATTTGGCAAAGTTTCAGTTTCATTCAGTTTTAGTGGGAATATTTGTCTTACAACTCAATGGCCATGGTATCGCGTTTTTTTTGCTGGACTTTAGCACAGGGAGAGGTGTAATGTACGTGATGATAAAAGTCGATTACTTGCTAACAGTTTACTAATGTAAATTAAATAGAATTCCTATCCGGGAGTCGACTCACTGCGGCGCGTAGTTAATTAAGCGCGAAACTTTTTGTATTTTTTACGTTTGTCTGAAACTCTGAAATGTTGTGGACATCGTCGGACTGCGGGTGTGTGTGTCTCTGCGAATAAGGTTGGGCAAAAGTTGTGTGCATATTGAAATTAGTTTTATTTCTGCCAGAGGCACTCATAAAAAAGCTCATTAGCTGCGCAAAACTTCCTAAATCAAATGGATTAGCTGTACACTCGCATATGTAAATTAAGTACCCGCCATGTTGTCACAATAGGGCCTGGGAGGGGCGATGTAGGGGTACAAATGAGCGGAAAGAAATTGAGCAGGGAGGAAAATGCAAATTTAATAAGGTCAAGCATGGCGCCAGCAAAGAGAACGTTATTTTGTTATTCACAGTAGCTGAAAGGGTTCGCACAGGCGCCTGTCATTGTCCTGTCCTCGCTTTTCCCCCTTGACTGACACTTGCGTAATTTTGGCAGGTGCTTTTGGATAAGGCACGGAAGCGAACCCCACCTGAAACAATGTGCTGTGAAGGACAAAAGTAGCGAAACAGCGAAAGAAGTATCCGAGGCTTCCGGCAAGGAGTCTGGATACGACTGCGATTCCGACTCCGGCACAAGAAGTTCGCTGAACAACAATTACAATAAGCTGGACAGGGCAACAGCTGCGGACGGCTGTCGCGCGGCGTTGTCCGGCGCCGTCCTGGACAAAGACCTCTGCATGCCGCGCGGAGTGGAAACACTTTTCTTATTACACAATATACAATCATAATAACAATCATAATAATAACAGCCGCTGAGCACAATGACAGATTTGTCTTTTCCTCGCTCCTGCTTCCACTTGGTCGCAACACGTGCGGAAATAAGCGGAAGCCGCAGTAACAATGGCGACAACGGCAGCTAGCGGTGGCAGAAACATGGATTTTGTTGTATGCAAAAGCGAGCTGCACTTCAGTGATTTTTGGTGCAGAAAGCTCTGCGGCTCTCAAATTAGCGGCATAATAAAGTGAGGGTCGTATGCAGCAGCATTGCATTGTTGGAGGCAACTGTAGCGTGCATTGTGCTGTGCTCAGCTGTTAATATTGTAACTTAAAAAAGAGTCAATTAACTTAAAGTTGTTTAATGGCGACTGCCACAGGTAATACCAAAATGCGCCATTCAGCTTGGAAATGAGCCTTGTATTCCTATTCCTTAATAGGTAGGGGATGGTGGGATGAAACCGACTTTCAAAATGCCGAAGGTGGTAAATAACAAACATTATTGGTTTACTGCGTTTTGAAGTTTTTTTTAAGACACCCTTTTTGGAAGCAATCATCATTGCTGGACAACATTTCTTGATTGCCTCACCCTCGTTATATTATATACTTATACATATATACTTTACTACCATATACATAATATATTTCGATGCTAAATATGCGAAGTATCTAAATAGCAGTTCACGTAGTGACGGTTACCACAGAGAGTGTGGTGTGCAAGGAGACTACTAATTATAAATATAAATAAGAATTTAAAATCTGCAGCGATAGTCTAATCAGAACGATTCATATTTTTATCGAACGATATTGCAGAGCTCTCTGGAAGCATTTTATAAAAGCGAATTGGTTAAGAATAAATTAAAGTTAAATTGCAAAAATATATGAACATTTTAGCGAAATTGAAGCGAAAGTCCCCTTATTTAACTAGAGACTAAATTATAATTTTAAATATGCTTCGAACGATACTTCAATCAGCCCGATACTCTGTTTAAGAGATATTTACTAAACCACTAAGCTGCAAAGTATCTGGATTTAAAACTTAAGATTTCTACTCAACTAGTATTACTATTATTTCTCACAAAATTTGATATCAGAAATGTTTGGACTTGAAGGTGCCATAGTTACATTCATCTCACCTCGATTAGAGGAGATTTCATTTCATAAATTAAAAAAATTGATGTTTTTGGAGGATCAACCTGCAGCAAAAGCAACCTGCAAAAAGATTGAATTAGTCGAATAGTCAAGAGAAAAATATATAAAAATAATAACGTTTTATTTGTTAACCGTTAATGGTTAAATTTATCTTATATAAACTTTAACGAAAATTGTTTATTTCTGCTGCCTTTAAGTTTCCACACGTTAGGTTATTTAAAAAAAATTACATTTAGTGCAACTTCTTTATAAAACGAAGTATTAAAGATAAAGACATCACAAAAATATGCGATATAGCCGATCTATTATCGAAATATTAAAACTTGATAATTCTAATTAGACACTAAAGTTGAAAGCTTCCATCTATCCGCAACTTACAATCGCTTCAAATGGTTATAAAGTCCCGACAAGAGCTACATACATATAAAAAAGGGTAACGCACAATTCTTTGGAGTATCTCGCAGTAGAGTACACTTCCTTTTTTTAATTTGAATGGAGTGCCTCTATCACTGCCCAGCCAATCTTGTCTGCGGTGTGTGTTGCGCGGTTTATTTAGAAAACATTGACACCACTCAGCTCGACACCACTCAGTTGTGGGTCCTTCCCCCGATGACAGCCTGCATCAGCCAGCCAGTCCATGGAACACCGTCCAAAGGCGCTTTTTGTGGCAACGCTTTTCCACGTTCCTCATTTTTTCTGTGGGTCTTTTTGTTTTCCACAGTCGGGTGTCTGGCAATTGTTGGGCATTTGCGGGCGACTCCTAAAAGTATGCCTGATGCTGGCCAGATTTTTATGGCACACATGCAACATGCATATTTGCTTACATGTACGGACGTGCACGTGTTTGCGGCAAAGCCGCATAAAACTCCGCCTAACATTGGCAGGAGCAGGAACAAAACCCAAGGCATGTCGACATGCAAGTGAGCAGTCGGTCTCACACACACCAACACACGCCCAACAACAAAAGTATACAAGCAAATAATCCACCAAGAGCAGCGGCAACAACAATACTTACAACGCAGAAACAACTCACGCACAGTGGGATAACAAATATAATTTTTGCCGAAAATTATACAATACCTCACTTAAGGAGTATCATAAGAAAACTCTGCAAGAAGCACTTTATAATACCACAACTATATGTATCGATTTGACGTGTTATTGCTCTTTTACATACATAAATACATATGTACATACATATGTATAATTTGGTTTAGCAAGGAGCTGAGTCAAGCACTTAGCACCAGTCACAATTCGTACAATACATTAATAACTAATAATAACGCTATTTTATTTTAAGCTCAAGTAACCCCACCAATCTAGTATGAATATATACATATGTGTTCACAGGCTACTGTTATATATACATAAATACTATATTTGGGGTATGCTTACCTTAAGATAAGAGCATACCCTAGACAACAACCAACAACTAGATATCGATAAAGGCGACGAGTTTAGAGCCGAACTACGAGTCAAGACGACGAACAATCATTAAAATACAAGGATAAGAGCACGTCGCTCTAGATGAGGAATAGACTGATCCAGATGAATTCGACACCACGAGCGAAGATTACGACGACGAGATCTAGCCTGAGAGAGGGCAGACGACGATGTGAGAAGAGATTTGGGCTTAAGGGAGCAACTATGTACGTCGTAATGTTCTTTTTATAAATTTGAGTAAAATCTGATATAAAGATGGGTGCTATCAAAGTTTCTAAATATGTTTGCAACATTTTTCTAGCAACATTTGTCTTTATTTCACTGTTGCCCAACATTTTCTAACAACTTTTTACTTCATTGTCAACATATTCTTAGCCTTTCGGCAAAGACAAAGTCATTTAGCTATGTAAATGTGCCTTAAAATGATCTAAAAATGATGCTCGATACCCAGGTATCTTACAGTCGAGCACAGTCGACTGAAACTTTCTTACTTGTTCAGCCAATGAAGTTATTTAATAATAACAATATACTACGAGTGTTTCTAATAAAAACCATTTATGCTTAATCTCATAATCAAAACAGTCCCACATATGTATATATTTATGTTTTTTATTTTAGGTTAGTATAGTATACAATTTGAATTAAAAAATGTATAATAGTTATGTTAAAATATAATAATAATAAATAATTGTGGTTGTAGTTCATAAAAATAATATATATCTAGTTATAACCCTGTTGAGAGTAACTTCTGAAATAATGGATTTTGATCCCATAGTGGCGCTGGAATAAAGGGAAACTTTGCGAATGTGGAAAGCAACAACAAACCGTACACACACATCATACACATCGAACACGAACACGAACACACAGCGCCACACCCACGTCCCACGGAACAGGCAAGGGAGAGCGAAAGAGAGCGCTGGCCGAGAGAAATGTTCCGATTTCATTATGAGACTCGCTTATGTATATTCTTGTTAAATATTAATTAAAATATGCGCATTTGTTGTTTTCCATCCGTCTGCTGTTTTGCTTTTAGCTCTCTTTATCGCTGCAATGCTCTGTGCCACTGGTGTCCTTGTGCCCTCCGGAAGGATGTGCCAACGTGGAAAAATAAATACGAACAAATCGATACGAATAGTAAGAATTGCACCTAGTACGGTTTTTGCATTTGTAGTAATCATAAAGTTTAAAAGATTGTGCACTTAATTGGCAAAACGCCAGAAATTATTAATAACAATTGAGATGTCCTGAAAAGATGTCTAATACACCAAACTCTCTTACATTGTTCCACCTTCTGGTTTGGCCAACTAGGTTAAAATTGAATTTAGTAAATTTTATCATATTTAGAATTATGTATGTATGTACGAAAAATCAATTACCAAATACTTGTTTGCAGTACTTATGGCTTCGAGCACATTTCACATACATACATACTTATGTACATAAATTTGAGGCAAGACGACTTTTTCCCGGGCTGCCTTTTTGGCTGTAACTTTCTTGCCTCCTTGGACTCCTGCAGGTAACCTCCGTTCTTCCCCTGAATTTGTGCTTGCCTGGCACTTGTGAGGCAGTCCGTTTTTCTATTCAGAAAAGGACATCAATAGAGATAATGTTTTTGTAGCATTTATATTTATTTATTTATTTATTTAGACTTTTTGTTTAAACTTACATAATAGCATACATAACTTTTAGTTCCACGTGGGTAACGTTTATTTTACTAAATTACATTTGTTCAGTTGCCAAAAACATGACGCATTCCATGATTGCATTTGCATTTATTTTTCGATTGCATCCGCATCCGCTGTCTGTGTATTTGTTCACCATTTGTTTGCGAACCGGGCGATTTTTTAGCATACATAAGAGCGGAATAAAACAAAATGCATATACATACATATGTATATATACCCGAACCATATATAGTATGCACCATACTTGAATACCCCACCGTAAGCGGGCATGAGTGCGGCAAATTAAATGCAAGTCAGAAAAATTTAAAATAAATTGGCGCAACTGCATTTAAGCATTTAAGTTATTTGATTTCGATTCGCGCGCCTGTAGAATATGCGACCGTCACTGGCCAGTGAATTCGTTTGCTGCACGTCAATCCCGGATCGGAGTATCGGGGTCCCGAGGGCTCGGAATGCAGATGTGGGACGCGGGATTAAGGCACAGCAAGCAGCGTCATTAAGGATTAAGTTTGCAATTACGAGTAGGGCATAAATTCACTAAGTTACACTCCAAGAATTAACAAGAAACGGCCCGCAGGCGCTGCGTGGCTCCTGCTTCATGGCAGCAGGCGTGGGTTGAAGCGTCCCATAAACAGGATCATGCCCGTAGGATTGTGACGCACGAAGTAGAGGAAGGGCTTGTCGAAGCGGAGTCTCGGCGCGTCGGGGACACGAGCCTGCCGCGGGCGGAGTGGCAGCGGCAGCTCCAGGTACTTGGGGTCCAGCAGGTCGTCGTAGAAGCCTCGGCCCAGCGCCGACTCCTGCACCAGAGAGCCGAAGTCCACGACGGCCTCTGACGAATCGAAGGCGTCGTCATCGGTCGCGTCCACGTCCTTGTTCCGCTTGCGCAGGGGCGGTGCCGGATACATCTCAACGTGGTGGTGCTCAGAGATCTTCTCCTCGCCGCAGGTGCTAAACGTGTTGATCTGTATCATGTCGGAGAGGAAGATGTCCCGGTTACCAGCTCCAGTCAGGCCGCGCAGATCGGCGAAGTCCGACTTGAACAGGCCGCGCAGCCCCATCTTCTGCAGGCCCAGCGAGGCGTTCACGAACGAGCGGTGCGAGAAGCGTGGCAGCTGCACCTCCATGCCGGGCCGGTCCATGAGCGATGTGAGCAGCCGGCTCCAGGCCTGCGTCTCGCCAAAGGCCGTCTCCACCAGGCTGCGCTCCAGGCGATCCAGGTTGTCCATTGGCGATATAGAGCTCTGGTGGCCAGGCATCAGGTAGACCGTGCTCACAGTATCCTGTAAGCGTCCGAATGACACGATTGTGGCGTCCAGCTTCGGCTCGTACCCTGCCAGGAAGCCGGAGCGGTAAAGCACGGCCGGAATGGGTACCAGGCGGCGTTGGCGCACGGTTGGGTGCACCTGGAAGAACATTTCCCCGTCTCGCTCGGACGTTGAGCCATGGGAGCAGTCCGTTTGGAACAGATTCGCTGAGATGGTGGCCAGCGGTCCGTTGACCCACACGCTGTTGGTGCGCAAGTACTCCAAAACCTTTCCCATCGTATGGCGTTTCACCAAGAGGTTGGTGCGGCGGCGCACGATATCGTTGACCACATGGAAGTTGACCTCTTCCACGTGTCCGGCGTAGAGCTGTTGAGTCTTCTCCTTGAAGAAAGGCAGGATTTTTCCGTTGGCCCGGTCGCTAAAGATTTCCCTCACGAAAGCCGCCGTCGCAATGTCGCTGTCCGTCGCCTGTTCCACGCCGCTCGTTATGTTCTTGAATATCAGGTGCGGATTGAAGGTGACCATGTCGTCCAGCTTGAGAATTTCGTTCATCTCGCCGGACGTGCTGCCCCGTGCCCCCAAGAATACCATGGAGAGCATGGATGTGAGGGCGAAAGGCGAGAGGACCAGACTCCTGGCCGAGCTGATCCTCTCCGATGTGATGGCGCGCCAGTAACTGAAGGCCAGTTCGTTGCAGAGCCGGGCGAACGACTGCACGTCCTCGTCCATGTTAGCGGTTGAGGCCTCCAGACCCTGCGAGGACTCTGGGCTGGGTTCCAGCTTGACGGGTGGTCGCGTGGCCTGGGTCGAGCTGGCCATGAGGTTGGTCAACGAGGCGGGCCGTTGTGTCGGTCGCTGCTGACTTGCCGGCGATTGCACCGGTCGCTGCGGATGGGACGGGGCGGCCTTATTGGCATTGTAAGGCAGGATCTTGGGCGGCTGAAGGTCCAGTTGATTGTAGCCACCCAGCAGGGAGGGTTGAACGTAGTAGGAGACGGGCCTCAAGGTGTTCAGCCGTTTGGTGGTTGTGGCGGGTGCTGCAGTTGTGGTGGAAGAAGATTTGCTAGGGGTAGTTGAGGTTGTGGGTCTGGACGTGGTTGTCGTAGTTGTTGTTGTCGTGCTGCTTGGCAGAGCCAATGGCATTTGGTAGCCAGCTTGATCTTCCTCGTCCTCCTCATCGGCCTGATCATTCGGTGAACTTTCATAACCGCCCAGTGGCAACGTGACCTTGTACTTATCCTCCTCGGCACTTTTATCGCCGCCGCTCTCCTTGGAGTTGTGGATGAGCGGTCTTACCACACTGGCCGTTGTTTCGCCCAGCTTGATATAAGGATCCTCGTCGTCCAATTGAACTTTTTGCCCATTCGTCGCCGTCCCCGCCTCCTCCGCGTCCTCAGAGTCGCCTTCCTCAGCAATGGTGGCTGTCAGCTCGTCGGAAATTTCCTCCGTCGATTCGTCGTTCAGCTGCTGCGATTTCACCGTGCTCAATTCAATTTGTTCCGTCGCCTGCTCCGAGCTGAGCGACATGTCCGACTCGGAAGATACCAGGGACATATCGCCGGGAATTTTCGTTACCGGCGGCTCCTCTCGCTCCTCGCTGGCCGGCGATTGGTATTGCGGCAACAATTGCGCGGAGTTGGTGGCACTGTCCTCAACGCTGCTTGTTGTTTGGACCACCTGCTCTTGCTGTTCTGTCTGCTCTGGCTGCTCGGTCTTATCCGGCTGCTTCGTTGTTGACGTTTGCTCCTCTTCCTGTGCGTCCTGGTAAACACTAGTCGCCGTCGTCGCCTTTTCCACCGCCGGCTGCTGCGTGGTCGTCTCTGGCTCTTCCGGCGGTGACTTCACCGTGCTGTACACGGCCTCCGCATCTGCTTCTTGACTGGCGCCCGACTGCGCCTGCAGCTCCTCATTGTAACCATTTGTCAACATCTCGGGCATTTGCTCTTCACTCTCGCGCTGGGTGTAGCTGTCGGGGATTTCGCTGTAGCTGGTCGTTGACTCCTCGCTGCCGGAACCCTCTGCGCTCACCGTGCTCTCCTCGTCGGTCAGTTGCAAAGGCTGACTCTCGGTGTTGGCGGCTACCTCAGCGGTGTATGCCTCGGTGGTGTCTGCTGCGGCCACTGTGGACAGGACTTCGTGGGTAGCGGCGGCTTCCGGCCTGGTCGGCTCTTGAGTTGGCTGCAGCTCTAGTCTTTCGTTGGCAAACACTTCCTGCTCCTCGTCCTCGTCCTGCTGTTGCTGTGCGTAAATTTGCGATAGCGATAGGATAGGAATCCGGTGCGTACTTGTCTCCACGTGCTCCAGATGCACCGTTTCCTGTTCGAGGGGGACTGCGGCTGTTTCATTTTTCTGTAGATGCTGTTCCCCGGGCTGTTGCGCCAGTTTGTGCGGCTCCTGGGGCTCCTTGGGCTCATTGGTCTTGTCTGGCTTGGGCTTTGGCTGCAGAAGGAACGAAGCATTCAGATGGGCGAAGTTGGTCAGGCGGTGTGAGTCGTCTATGGGCTGCACCTTGGTCGGCGGCTTGTACTGGGCGCCCTGTGTAATCTGCTGGATAACGTCGGACATAAGGAACTCCAGCTCATCCTTGGTTTCGTTGGAGTTCATGGCGACGTCCGAGACCAGCGTGTTGCTTCCGTCCACAAGGGTGGAGGCGACGGTGGCCGCCTGCGTCTGGAAATTGGCCATGGAAATCTGATCGGTGGGCTTCAGCACCTCTAGGTTGAGTTGCTGCACCAAGTCGGCGATCATGGGGGTCACTTCTGTGCTGCCGGCATCGAAGTCGGCTGATGTACTGCTCTCTGAGACTGGCAGACGCAGCGCCTGTTCTGTAGTGGCTACCGCTTCCTCCGTCTCGGGTACCTGTGGGCTGTAGCCACTTGTGGGGTTAGGCTCGTCAAGCTCCTCTATGATCGCCTCCGGTACGTCTGCGTACAGCGGCTCAAGCTTGACGACGTGATCGGTCTCCCCGGTGGGTCTATCGGTGGTGGCATCCAGTTCGTCAAGCGGCGACATGGGCGTTGTCACTAGGAACTGAGTTTGACCAGGCAACTCAGTGGTTTCCGGCTCCTTGTGCTCCTGGTGGGCTTCGTTGGGTTTCAGGGGTTCCGGCTGTCTAGTCACCGTAAAGTACTGTGGTCTGGCTGTTATCACTACCACGGGTGTTTGTTCCTCAGCATCATCTTCGAAGCTGCTTTGCGTCGTCTCTGATGGTTGCTTGTGGGCCGGAGAGGATTCTGTGGAACCGGTAGCGTCTTCTTCCTCTTCGGAGAGCATCGTGGCCAGAGTGCTGCCGCCGTAGTGGGACGTAAGAGGTTTGTTGCTGGTCAAAATTGTAGGCTTGGTTGAAGAAGTTGGGCTGGGAGCAGCGGTTGTTGTGGTTGCAGCCGGAGGTAAGCCAGCCGACACTGGAATCTTTTTCTTGTTAGCTAATTCTTCCATCTGCTGCTTGTTCTCGGCACTGTCGTACTTAACAGGCCCAGACGCGGAATCCTCGTCCCCCTTGTCAGTGGCGGAGAGGTCCTGTGTGAGTGACTGCACAATTTGGTCCATTGAGAGGATCTGGGCGGGTGAGAGCTGAGGTGCCGGCGATGGCGAGCTGATGTGCAGTTGCTGCTGCAGCTGGGCTAGAGACGGCAAGGGGGTCTTCTTTAGCGGCGACTGATCCGCCGCAGAGTCGGCAAGTACGGTGGGCAAGTTTTGTGTGGATTCGGCATTGTAGCTGGGAAGTGGATACACTGGTTGATGTGTGGTGGTGCTAGAGGCAGGGATCACATTCACTAGTCCGTAGCTTTCAGTTGGTGTCTCGCCAGCGCCCTTACTGGCTTCCGTGGTGGTGCTGTGAACCGGCTTGCCGTGGACGCGATTGTGGTGCTGGGTGGACGGACGATTAGTGGATACGGCTGGCTTAGTGTGCAACTTCTGGTGGTGCAGTGCAGGTGGTCTCGCAGTCGTTTTTGCAGGAGCTGCTGTTGTACTAGTCGTGGGTGCTTCTGTGGTGGTTGTTGTTGTTGTTGTGGAAGCGATAGGCTGCGGCTCCGGTTCAGGCTCCGCTTGTGGTGTGGTTGTGACTGGAATCTCCGGCTCTGGCTGCGAGGCTGGTGCCTCCGTGGAAGTGGTCACTGGTTCGGGAGTGTTCACTGGAGCTGTGGTTGTTTCAGGAGTGGGCGTGGTTGTTGTCGTTGTGCTCGTCGTCGTTGGCTTGGGCTTCTTGTGTGGTCGCTGTGGCCTAGGTGGCTTCTGGGTGCTCTCGGTCTGCTGCTGCTGCTGCTGTTCACCGGGCTGGACCTGCTGGACGAGGGGCTTGGGTTTGGTGGTTGGCTTCCGCTTTGGCTTCGATGGCTTGCCGCTGACAGATGTGGATCCCGTGCCGGGTGTTCGTGTGGGCTTGCGCTTCTTCTTCTTAGGCGTGGTCGACGGCGGTGGTGCTTGGGTGGTTGTGGAGCTGCTGGCTGCTACTGGCGGCTCCTCCCCAGCCGCTTGAGTGGACGACTCAGCTTCCGTCTCCGGTGCAGCCGTGGTTGTAGTTGTCGTGGTGGATGGCTTCTTCTTCACCTTCTGCTTGCCTCCAGTGGCCTGGGATGAGCTTTCGATCGCACCATCAACGTTGGGTTTCTTCACACGGTGTGGCTGGGTCGGCTTGCGCTGGACGTTCGAGGGCTTCTTGGCTAGCTGGTGGTTCGAGACGACCTTTTCCGTGGTGACGCTCGCGCTGCTAGAGGAGGTCGGCGTATGGATGATCTCCTGGTTGTTGTAGAAGACGCGCCGCGTGGTTGTGTCTGGCCTACCAGTAGTACTCGGCAGTTTCTGATAGATGGGCTGCATGTGGAGCAGTTCAAAGTCCGGCACGTTGGCGGCCACGTGCTGGTACTGCTGCATGCCCGTGTACACCGACTCCATGGGGTCCAGCTCCTCTTGCACCACCTGCGGGGTCACTGGGGTGGTGCTGGTGGTGCCAACGGGCTTGCGTTTGTTGCCGGGCTTGCGCTTGGCGGGTTTCGGCTTCTTGGTGGCCCGCGTTGTTGGCGGCGCCGCCCTTGTCGACGTCTCAAGCAGCTCCGACTCTGGTGTCATCACGATCTGCTGAGGACGCTGCTGCGGAAAGATGTCGCCGCCCGTGTTGCCGAAAATGGCGGGCAGGATAAGCGACCAGGACGAGGAGACGTCGGGCGTGTCCAGTAGAGGCGGCAGCAGCTCGCCAGAGCTGTTCTTTGCCGAGCTGGAGGCAACCTCTTTGTTAAGGACGCTCTGGACGCTGTCCACAATGTCCTGGACATTTTTGTCGGGACTGTGCTCGGCCAACGGAGCTGGGTGGATGATGGACGGCCCCTCGCCGTCGCCGTTGGCCACGATGCTCTGGATCTCCTGCATGGTCATCAGGCGCTTGACCAGCTCGCCGTGCTCGTCGAAAGTGTAAAATTCGTAGCGGTCCGGGTTGAGCAGGTCGATGGGACTGGCCACCTGCAGCGAGGGCTGCGGCTTTGGCACCTTGTGGCCAAGGGCGTCCGTGAACTGCGGCTCGTTGCCATCAAGAACCACTGCCACAGATGCGGTTGTACTGAAAAGATGATAATTTAATAATCTTTATTGAGTGCCATACGTTAAAATTTGACTAACTGTGCAATTACCCCGGCTCACTTGTATGTATCTCTCTATCTATATATATAAATGTATCTTGCTCTCACTCGCACTCGTCGAGCCAACTAAACTGGAACTTGTTTCCGCAAGTCAGTCAATAATATTGTTGAAGATGGAGCCTTTGGAGGGCGTTTTTATAACACATTATTTAGTCACGCTAACTACCTCTCGAATGGTCATGAAACGTATAACAAAGCTATATTAAATAGATCTGGGATAAGTGTGCAACATTATGCTACAAAATTGTACTTCGTAAATATAAAACAAACTTACACTGACTTGATTTAATAGGTTTTATTAGGGCTACTCTTAGAAAATTTCCTCTCCCTTTGTGGTAGTTTACACTTCTTACAAAAAACTCATGGAAACTGCACACAAACTTCACTTAATTTCATTATTATTATATATTGGTGGCAACCAAGAATGTACATATGTAACGGGCAGAAAGACACATAAACCCTATAAAGTATATATTCTTGATCAGCATCACCAGGAGAGTTGATTTAGCCATGTCCTTCTGTCCGTCTGTCCCTTTTTTCTCTTGCCCGTCTGTCCGTCCGTGTGTGAATGAACAGATCTTAGACACTTTAAAATCTCGAGCTACCAAATTTGGTGACAACATTCATATTTGTTGAACTCAGATCAAGTTTATTTTAGAACTTGCCCACGGCCACTTCCGCCCTAACAAATCATGAAAAAGCTTTAATAGATCATTTCGGTTTAAATTAAACTGATATTGAATAATAATTTTCTAAACATTTGAGTAAAATCTAATAATTAACGTTGCCGTTTTTAAAGTTTCTAGATTTGTGTCCAGCGATCTGTCCTTCCGTTTAATTGTTAAATTAGTTGTATTGTAAATTATGTAAATATTTGTATTGTATTGTTATGTTCAGATGGCACTGAACGATTCCGGCGACTACGTTAATAAAATTGATAAAAATTAAATCTAGATTTGTGTTGGCAACATGTCCCTGGCAACATTTGTCTTTATTTTTCTGTTGCCCAACATGGTTCTAGCAACATTGGTCGCCATTGTCAACGTTTTCTTTGGCTTCGCCAAAGACAAAGTCATTTCGCTATGTATGTTACATACATAAATGTGCCTTTAAAATCTCTCAAAATTATATGAGTAGCGGGTATCTTAAAGTCGACCACACTCGACTGAAGCTTTCACACTTGTTTATTGCAAAAACAGGGTGCAGTGGTATAAAAACTACATACATTTATAATGTTTAGAATCATTTTACGTTGACATACAATAACGTCTTAAAACTTTAGTTTCTAGAGACTAGAACTCAGCTCAACTTGGCCAATTTTCTCAGAATCTTAGTCGAAATATGTAGTCTTCGAAAGTTTATCGATCGCTGCGCACTTGCTTACCAAAAGCCTTACTCAACCGATCCCTGCAGCCAAGATTAATGACATGAGGCTCCTACAGCTATAGAGTCGTGGTGGCGAAAGAGTCGTTTGTCCCTCCGCGATGCAAGTAATGCTGCATACTTGGCGGCGCATCGCTGGCATTTTAATGGAAATTGAAAACTATGCAATCGTTGCAGAAAGTCACGCAGTCACGCCGGCCCGGACCCAGACCCAGACCCCGAGTCCCGCCGCATCTGCATATACCGCCATCTGAATTTGCGCATCGCCTAGTTGGAATATCTCGGCACACACTGCAGTTTACATATGTAAGCCGACGTGTGTGCGTTGTGCGATACGAGTATACAAGTAATCCCGCGTGCGGCATGAGCACATCATTAACATTTAAGCACGTGAGTCGGAGAGCGCTTAGTCATATGCAGCTGCCACACACACGCACAGCGTTCGGCTGTACTCTGATACGCCATTGAGTTCGAGTCTCGTCAAAAGCATCAGCGCGTCGGAGTCGAATTAAGTGCATAAATGTGTTGCAATAGGATTAGGACCAGAATAGTCCGTGCAGCTTTTTGAATATCAACCAATACTCCGAGGCAAGCTGTCGAATCCAAAACTGTATGATTTATTGACTTATTTCCGATTTAATTCTTTTAGGGTTACGGTGTCGGCCAGCCGTTTAAGAGCCCGGGAATGCCGGATTGCTGCACAATAAAAAATGCATGTAAATATGGCAGTTGCGCCTGACTGCAGCTGTCAGTGTGGGGCGGCGTTTCCTCGTCATCGTGACCGTAGTTATCATTGCTATAATCGTTATCACCGCTATCATCATCGCGGGCCACGGCTCGCAGTCATTACCAACAGCGGCAGCAGGCGCCAGAAGCCGCTGGCTGCGAATTCGTTTATGCGCGGAATAACTACGCCGGTACCCCTCTCATTGGGCAGTGGCAAAGGGGCGTAAGAATACTGAAATGGGATTTAACCTCCTTTTTTTTACATCCACCTTTAACGCTTTTCTTTTTCAAATTGATTAGGGCAGATGAGCCGTTTTGGACGCACTTCGAAATCATTGCGCCCACGTAAACTCAATTGATTAGCATTGATTTGAAGTTAATGAGCACTCAATTTGGTCGCTGTTGTCTGGCCCTCGTTTACAGTCCACCTATACTACCTTCCTCATTCCGCTCCCAGATCCGCTTCCACCTTCGCCCGAAAGCAATTCAGCTCGGCGGGATTCCGAACGCGTGCCGCAAAGTATGCAATGCTCTGCTGCCCACTCCAGCACGCTTTGCGGCCGCGGAGCAAATTAATTAAAAATACTAAGGCCATAGCCAGAGCCCCGCCAGACCGACCCACGCCCCTCAATCGGAACAGCGACTACAACAAAGCGGGAAATTCTATTTCAATTAGTGGCAAAAATTGCAAAAAGCTGTGCAAACAAAAGATTTTCCCCAGCAACAGCAACTGCGATGGAAACACCAAACAAAGGACAAGTAAAAAGGGCGTGGAAATCATGGAGTCCTTCCCCTTCTGCACAGGAAAAAATAAGATGCAAGATTGAAAGAGATATGCTTACTAGGAATACAAATATCTACAGATATAATGTCTTCAATCTAAGCAATGTGATTCTTAACATCTACAGCTACATATATTAACTACATTTTTATTTCTTTTTCGGACTAATTTAGAGTGCTTCAGGGTTCTTACTAGGGTTTCTAAAAATGTGTCTAAAAGTTTGCAATGCATTTTTAAAAGGACCAAATATTCTTATTAACCATGTCATGTAATAATCTCTGTATTATTGATAGATTTTCGCTGTGTGGAATCGTGAATCCAGGCAGGAAAGCTACGCATTGAGCCTAAGTGTGCATCCGGACAAACCAAGTATGTGTACTCA
The DNA here is from genome assembly GCA_018904695.1 of Drosophila parvula. Classification (NCBI taxonomy): domain Eukaryota; kingdom Metazoa; phylum Arthropoda; class Insecta; order Diptera; family Drosophilidae; genus Drosophila; species Drosophila parvula. The sequence continues at coordinate 30,372 of JAEIIG010000653.1, forward strand.
CCTGGAACCGATGACTCTCTTTGCCTGCTCGCCCTCAGTCTCTTCCGGCCGGACGGGGGAGCCCGGGTGTGTGGCTGTGGCCAGAGCGTGATGTGGCCCCTGCTCCTCCAACGGAGGAGGCGAGTCGTAGACAAAGGCTGGCTGCAGAGGGGCAGAATGGCTGCGCTGGCTGGATGTCGTCGAGGTGGTCACATAGGTGACCAGCGGCTGTTCGGACTGGCTATTCGGGTAGGCCAGCGTGGCCGTGGCCAGAGTCAGCCAGGCCCAGGCCCAGGGTCCGAGCCGGAGCTGGAGCCGTAACAGCTGGGAGTTGCGCGGCAGACGCATGGTGGAGCCGTCGTAGCGCGAATCCTTGGCGCTTCGTTGGCTGGGCGGGTGCTTGTTTTTGCTTCGGCCTCGGTCTAATCTTAAAGTTGTTTTTCTCTCCCTTTCGCTGTCGGGAGGTCAGGACCTTTGGCTCACTGAGCCCGTTTGGCGCTTAATGTCGAAGGACGCTGGGTAAACATGAAGCGAAAGCTGCAAAGTGAAATGAAAAGCTAATTAATGCAATGTTAATGGAGGAGAGCGAAGAGAATGCCACCGGAGCATTTGCATAAAGTGGGGAATGCTTTAAGAAAGTTGCGCAACTGTAGGCGGCGCTGCAGGAGGTGCATCGTGCTTTCAGGCCCTGTCATAATCAGACGTCCTGGCAGCAGGCAAATTGCCAGCCACCTGAAACCCGGCACGCTAATGCGCCTGTAATTATGCTAATAATAACGAGCAGCCACATGAGGGGAGCGTGAGTGGTAGCGGCCGGGGAGGTGATGCCGTCGGAGCCGGCGTCTTTGCAGTAAAGCATGCTTTCAGTGACCTGCCCTAAGTGCCAGGCAATTTGGGCATTAAGGCAGGGTGTGTGCGCCCACCGAGAGTATCCGCGTGCATTATGACTTGCAGATAGCACCTGGTCGAGCCTAGAGATCCCTAATAACTCAGAGCCGGCCTACGTGACTGTGGGTGGGTCCCAGGCTCCTCTTTTCGCTTTCATCCCACGATGTCGCCTGTCACTTGCTATCAGCATCCGAAATCTGTGCAAATACTTGGCAGCCATTTTGACAGTTTTGCCTGCCTGGCGTTGTGCCACTAAGCCTCTGCCGAGCATGCGTGTGTGTGATAACGCAAATGAATTGTCAATGTCGCGACTCGAGGGAAGACAGGCGAACAGCGAACAGCGAACAACGAACAGTGAACAACGAACAACGAACGCCGAACAACAAACAACAAACAGGCAATATGTTAATAAGCAAAATGGCCGAGAATGGAAGAATGCGCTGACAACTTAAAGCCGGAGCTGTCAAAACGTTAGCAGAGAGAACCGAACCGAACCCCGGCTCACACACACGGCCACCCCTTTGTGGCTCCCCTCGTGAACCCGAAAACTCGCACCACATCACGTACGCACACCAACACAGACATTGACGGCAGTGCGTACACATACGGCAGATTGCTAAACGATTTCTGGTCAATGTGCAAAAAATCGGGCATAACATACGAGCGTACTATTTACCGAGGCAAAACCCATAAAAATATGCTCGCTGACTGCCATACTGGCTGACTGCCTGACTGGCTGACTGGCTGACTAGCCGCTGACGGCATTGGCACTTGTGGTCGTATTTTTGATTTTCTCCGTTCGTTTTATGGCCCCATAGCAACGGGAAAAATACACAAAAATTAACATAAATTGGGCGTTAAATATTTCAGCATAATGTTGTACGTTCCACAGCCTCCGCCGCTCCATTGATAGCGGCGACAAAGGACTCGTCACGGCCATAAGTTGCCAATTGATTTGTAACGCTAAATAACGATTGTCAGCGCTCCCTCGCTCCTTCGTGTGAAGGAGGTGCCCGGCTGACAGTGAAATGTAAATGAAACGGTGGCCCCGAGGACAGGTCTACCCTTTGGGATTCGGGAGTCGAGAGTCGAGAGCTGGGGACCGAGACAAGAGGCAGAGTCCGAGATGTTAACTGAGGTACTCTGCCGGAGCAGATTGGTCGGACTGCCATTGTCTGGCCGACAATGATGCCGAGTGACATGACAAGTGGACGACAAACACACCGGCACACACTTACGTACAGAACGTCACAAAGGTGGCCTCTCCCACACACAGACAGGGCGAGGCTGTTCAGGACCCAATACAGTTTCAGTTTCAGCTTCAGTTTCAGTTTTAGCTTCAGGTTCGCCTAAGATTGAACCTGACAGATGTAGAGACAAGCAAACGAATCGAAATGAAAGGAAATGCGACCGCACACAAGCTGGACGTTTGTTTAAACAAATCACTAAGCGACACATGCAAATAGTTCTGGGCGGGATGGGGCTGACAATAAATCAAACGCCAAGAGGAGTATTTGGCCAAAATATCTCTTTGAGGCGAGTTCTTGACAGGTCAGGTGTCCCAGGCACATGTGCTACATAATTTGTGAAATATTATTTGGGGATATTTTGCGTAATTTGTAAAAATCCTTATGCGTAAACTCTCTGAGCTCTTGTGGTTTTATAGCCATTACTATCCCCATGTGTGCTGCGCTTAAACTGTCTTAATATAAATTAATCATTATTTCTGTAGAAGAAAATCATGTTAGAAGCACTTACACCTTATGTACATTTTATAAACACCCCTGATTTACAGAATACATGTCATGTAATGTGTTTATGTCAAGCCTATTTTATAAAATCGGTATAGAAATACCGATAATTAAGCACCATTTCTACCACACGAAAATTACTTTTTATATGGCAGCTAATCAAATTAAGGTAACAATTAAAGTTGAATGCAAAGATCGATGTGGTCCGAACAATCCTAAGGCGCGAATCAGCGAATTTCTCTGCTGGTGCTCTGCCGACACATGCACGCTATTAACATTTCGGCAAAGGTCTACTCGTAAGCTTTCGGAAAATGAAAGCACGGCATTAGTGATGCTCTCGACCCGTTTTTTAGAGTTAAGAAGCTTTCGGTGTAGTCGTAGTTTTATGTAGCCTTTTAACCGAAAATCGTTCCTATTTTTGTTCTCTTCTCTAAGCACTTTATGCAATTTCTTACACACTTAGACTGATGCTGAGTGTTGGAGGATACATTAATATTATTATTTTTCAGTCTCTCAAAGGCCGTGAATATTTACTTAATCGATAATTCATGAAATTCATAGCAAAAACTTATTTAAAACATGGCACCTCACATTACCCAGTCCTGTTTAAAGTATTTACACATTTCCAGCTAATTAATTCCTAGGAATTAGGTTCGAATGCTAAATACAGCTCAGCCACAAATAAAATATTTGCTTTCGAGGTCATGGAAAACGGAAATCCACTTAAGTCTGTTGATACCAGTAAAGGACAAACTGAGATATATGTTTGCCAACTTGCGTGTGACAAAAATACCCGGCGAAATTGGTTTTAAGGCCCCAGGATCAACAAAAAATAAAGTAGACAAACGGTCAGCAAATGAGCCACTCCACTCACACAGCTACAAGACTTGGGCTCTAGTGTGTGGGCGGCCAGTAAAAGTTAAGCAGAGTTTGCAGCGTCCACAGCGACCGCCGAAAATGTGTCACGTTTTGTGGGTTTGTAGAAAGTTAAGATTTTCGGCAAAGGCGAAACTTATTTTGCTATGTTTCTTGCTTGTTAGCCATTGATTTTTTATTGGATTCATTATTCGCTGTACACACAGCGCGACTTTGGCCCAATCAGTTATCGTTTGCAGCGAGGAAATTAAGGAAAATCGCATTACAGCGCCGGGCGTCTAATCAAGGTCGCTGCCGACTGCGAACCGCATGAGTGCTAGACAGCCGAGTGGCTGTTCAGCCACGGAATCCGCTCTCGTCGCGCACTGTACCAGCAATCTGTTGAGTCTGATTTCTGTTCCATTGCCCTTCCCTCTGAGGAAGCGCAGCCAAGTGTTGGCCGACATTTACACGCTGCTTCCGCCTGCCAGAGCCCTGCCTTCAGTCTCCGGTCTTCGGTCTTTGTCTTGAGCCCGGCTAGCTTCAGCCGGCGGCTCCAAGGCTCTCCAGGACCCTCCACGACCCTTCAGGGCTCGCACTTTCGCACTTTACGCTCTCGCGAGTCCCGCTGCGGATTGGTGTTCGCTACACTAACAAAAGTTTATCGCTCTGCTTCCGTTTCCGTTACGTTACGTATACGCTCCCCGAGCGTAACCTCCCGATGTGCTCATAAGATGTAATTTCAGCCGCTGCCACTGCCCCTGCCTCTGCTCCTTCTCCTGCTCCTGCTCCTGCTCCTGCTCCCGCTCCTACCCCTGCTCCTGCCGTATGCCCATCTTGAAAACTTTCCTTCTCGTGCACAGAACATTTGATTTTATTTATTTATTTCGATTTGCGCTTTTCTTTCGCAGCACACACACTAAACACCCGCACACACTTTGCTCTGTTGTTCTTCTTTGGCTGGCGTCCTGGTCTACATAACGATTTCCTTCCTCCAGCTCACAGTGGGTCTAGCCCAGCAGCCGGTGTACAATTTCGGATTTTAAACGTATTTATTACCGCTGTCCCTTCAACGATCCGAGTGATACGAGTTTATATGCTTCTCCAAATACATTGCCGGGGAAGCTATTTTTTTTTTTTTTGTCTCTGGTCGTATGAATCACTTTAAAAATTAAACAAGAATGAAAGCCTTGATTATTTTCAGCGGAAAGCAAGTTAAATTCTTGAAAAAAGCTAGTTTTGTAAAAAAAATATCTGTTTGTTTGTAAGTATCCAAATCTTATTGTTAAAGTAATAATACTTATTGTAAAAGAAAATATGCCATCTTGGCCACATCGTTTCTATGGCAATTATATAGTGGTCCGTCCATTCCGATATATTTATGTACATACGAGTATATACTGCTTGCAAAAGAATTATAACAATGCTATCAGTCCGATAGCTCAAAAACTGAGAGACTAGTTTGCGTAAAAAAGGAAAAACTGACGGACAAACGGACAGACAGGTGGACATGGCTAGATTGACTCGACTGGTGATGCTGATCAAGAATAAATAATACTTTTTGGGATAGAAAATGCCTCCTTTACTGTGTTGCAAAAATAGTATCATGCCAATAAAGGTATAAAAAGATGTATATATGATGTTATCTATTTTCTAAAATCTAGGATTTCATCCAGCATACTCGGATGTAGCCTTCATATACAAAGTCTTGTCTATATTTATGCTATTGATATTTATAAGAGCATCATCAAGAACTAAGTTTATAGGTTTATATATAATATAATAGCTCACATATAGCTCTCAGCCATATTAACTCAATTATGCACGTAGAAACATCAGCTAAAATATAGGACTCACAAAATCGATGTGATTGGAAAACCACAACGAGTTCGAGCCAAATTCAATGCCATTGGGCTATTTGACCCAGTGTGCCGTGGCTGTTGCCTACATATTTCTCTTCCTGTTTCGACTTCCACTGCCAGTGGCAGTAGTGCGCCTCTGGCCCGGCTAATGTGCATTTTATTTTCCGCTCTCAGTGCCGCCGGAGCTTAGTCGATTCATTGGCCATTTACTGACTGGCAGTGCCACTTCCGCCCGGGCACCCGTCGGGCATGTGCATGACATATATTGTTTTGGCAAAGATTTCGCACGCCGCAGGAGCCCGATATAATTTTCGGCATTCCATTCCCATCACGTGCATATCTGGCTATGCCAATCTTCATTTGGCTATGAAACTTTTCAGCTGCTGCTCCCCCATCCGCCTGTCTATTCTTTCCCCAGCCTGTTATTGTTTGGAGCAGATCGGATTTTGAGAGGACGTAGGTGGACTGTGTGCTCATGCTTGGCGGGCCGCGCACAAAGGCCGAGGTGGAATCTGTGGCATGTCTGCCACTGACACCGCACTTCAACATAAATAAATCCCTGGGACCCTGGTCGGGCTAAGGCGCTCGCAAGTTGGCTTTATAGTTTTTCAAGTTTGTGCGGAGTAACAATAAATGCTTCCCCTGGCATTATTCCGCTCCGCACGTGTCGCGCATCGAAACCCCAGATCCTTTCGCCATTGTCATCGCCGGATCTTCTGTTCGTATATTGAATGGCATTGCCCAGATTCGATCCCAATCCGGACACGTTCCGGCTGCTTCACTCACCAGTCCAGCAGTCCGCCAGTCCTGCAGTCCGTGGCCAACTGCCAAAGTTATGAGGTCAGGGCGCAAGCAGGATTAGGCGACGTGGCGTGCGCCGTATAAAATATAACTCTTTGGCATTAATTAGCAGAAACTTGCGAGGCCTTCATGCGACGTATACGTGATTTGTAAATGCAGCCTGCAACTCCAGGGCCAGAGGCGAAATAACTTTTCAACATTTCGCCGTAAAGTGTCTCGCAAGTTTGCGATTTTTGCAATTTATCAAATAGTGCGTGCCCGTCCTGGTCCGGCTCGCATTGCATTTCCCCCGTGGCCGATCCCGCTCCTGCCAGCAACATGCAGTCATATCAACATTTTAATTAATTACATTAAGGACGCTGCACGGGCGGCGCAGAGCTTAAAAAAGTGAATAAATCGCTTCAAATTAAGTAAAACAGCAAACAGCGCCTTGCCGCGTCCGCGCTCGCGTTCGCGGTCGCTTACTTATTCGGATGCGCATTGATAAAGGCTTAAATGAGAGCCGCTAACAAACGACAGGGGAATCAGCGCCAGGCCGAGCGTAATCCATTACGCAATCGGCTGCCATTATCACATTTGTAATATATTTATTGTAACGGCCTGCCTGGCCCCACTATGGCAGGCCATGAGCTGTAATTTATGCTTTAAGAGCGGCCCAGAGCCTCGCCGGTTGTCATAATTATTCGCACTTTAACATCGCCCCTTTGCGAGGGTCCGAAAATCGGCTACTAACAAGCATACCCTTTATGCCCCTGCGCCTTCGAATTCCACATGGCTGACCCTTTGCGCTTGACCACTCCGTTCCGGACAGTGACATATGGAAATGCCAGTGTCCGAGGAGACCGAACAAGCGAACAAGCAAAGCGAGTCTCCGGGCAAACACTTTGATTTTGAACAAATTTTGCACAACAGCAAATTTTTCAATTTATAATCAAAACAAGTGAGTGGAGTGGAGCGTTGGAGTCGAGGAATCCTCATGTCTGCCGCCTAGTTGTGGCTGATTAGAACGACCCTTGAAAGCAGCCTCCTATCCCGCAGCGCCCTGCGTCCTGCGTCCTGGGCGCATTCAATCATCAGGCATTCAAGCATTCATTCATTCATTCATTCATTCCCGGACTTTGTAGTCAACAAACTGTAAAAAAGGGCCTTGAAAGGTGCACAAAATCCTTTTACACAGCTCTGTACAAAAAAGGCGTCGTATCCTTTCATGCCCAACTGCGTTTTCTTCGGTCAGTGTTAGTGGCCGCTGTCGAGTTTGTGTGTGAAAGGATTAAGCTCCCCTGGGCTGGTTTACGCCGAGAGTTACCCCGTTCTTTCCGGTCCCACCTCGCTCTGCTCCTCTATTCCTATTTCTATCATGCTGCGTCACTCTCTGAACGAAGATGGACCTCGCACGCGGCACCCTCATGTTCGCCATATCCGTGTCCTTTTGAGTTATGACTTGCACAATCACTCGCCTTGTTTTATCAGCCGGCCGTAATTGCCGGCCTTCTGCAGTCACTCAACATGGCCATGGCTGGTGCGACGGTCCTGGACTGATTATCGGGCGCCGTGAGTTAGCTACTTCCAGTGCATTAGTCATGTTAATTAACCCTAGGCGAGGGGCTTTTCATAATATAGCAGCCCGAATTACTTTCGGCCAGGCCCAAGCCCAAATAGAGCCAAATCTATTATTTAATTGCATTTTAAATTCAGCAGCGACCACGGCCGACACCGTCGCCTGCTGTGAAAAATGTGCTTCACTTGCTCCAGCGGCTGCCAGGGCAGGAGGGGATGAGGGTACACAAGGCAGCGGTGCGGAGGCCCTATCCATCCACACCAGGATGGGGCGAGAGATAGGTGGCGGTTATCCGGACTGCAAACAAATCCAATGCAAAGGAGCTTCAACTTCCGGCCTGGCCAGATGGCGTGCGAGCAGGCACTAGTTTCGGAGCCAAGCATACGTGGCTTACACACAGTTTGTGAAACATTTTTCATGCGGATCTGCCGGTCAAGTCGGAGTCCGAGCTGGAATCCGAGCCCGGACCCTGGCAATGGCCAGGGCAGTTAAACGCGTGCGCTCCAGATAAGATTCTATTGCTCTCGCAGCTATCGCTGCGACAGTTTCGGACTCAGCCGGAGGCAGGAGAACTGGGTTGACAAATACCCAGGGGTACTCTTTGCCCCGCTTTGCTTTGGCACAGATACAGATATGCAGGGCTGTGCAAAAACGGCCTAGGTAACGATGCCAAATGTGCGGACAGTTATGAAGATTTGTGGCATGGGCATGTGTGGAGTTCAGCCCAAGACAGGACAGCGATAGCGAAGTGATAAGTTGGTCTGCCTGACGAGAGGAGAACCAGTAATAGCGTCAGCGTTGAGCTTGCCGAACCCAAACCCCAATTCTTATTCAATATATTTTATGATGTGGTCATTAGCTTAGAAAGCTGAGGTCAGACCTGGTGTGATTTCTTTTATAGCATAACGAATGTTTCTTGTTTCCTGCTAAAGCAATCGCTAAAATATGTATTTGAAGTATGCTTCCAAAGTCTGAAATATACATACATATCTGCCTTTGAATTGATTATTTCTCTGCACGCAACCGATTTCAATTTTTATAAGACTCTTTAAAATAGTTAATAAAGACAGAAAAGGATTTGCAGGAAAATTGAAAAAACTGCGGTTAAAATTGGAAAGCTCATCATTTGTTGAATTTAGTGAGAGCGTCTAAATAAGCTAAGTAAGTCATTACGTCTTTAACGTTATTTGCAGTTAGAATGCGCCTAAATAATGATTGCCAGACAATCTGTAAAGTTATGTTGTTTTTGATAAACAACATATGTACGCGTATATCAAAATCGTTTTTGTAAAGTTGATGACATTGGCCTATTGATGACATGTGGAACTGGAAGGTTATTACAGTTCGCTAAACAATAGTAGGAAACCCACATAAACTTGGACGTTAAGTACTACTGTAAGTTCAGTGAAGCATACTGCTGCTGTTCAGTCACAAAATCAAAAAAAAATACATGTATCGCAGCTTTATTGTAAATAAGCGGTTCACACCATGACAGGCACAAGCCTGGATCGCATTTGTGCGTGTGAGTAATCGAATTAAGTAGTTAGAGATGAGAAATGATTATAAAAATAGCTAAATTCGGTTAGACTTTAATTTCCCGAAAGCGCAGTCAAACCCTTTGCCCAAGTCGCACGAACGTTAACAGTGTGCATGTACTGGCAGAGGGCCAGCAGAGAAATGGATTTGGTTATGTCGGAATGTTCATGTTGTAAGTATCGTGTTGTAAGTAATTATTAAAGTGTGATAGGTAATCGGATACCGCAACATACTGTTATGCTGGTGGTCATTCTGATTGAAAATTATATAACTTAAATGCATTACAATCTACCGATGAAAGGAATAAGGCAATTATCAATGAGAGCACAGAGTTTTAGAGGGGCTGTCTATGTCAGTTTGGTAAGTACGTAAGCAACTAAATACGGTCAATCAAGGTACATTTCCTATTTGCAGATCGCGAATAGCCGCAGCTCTGGCCTTACCTAGCGTAAATGGTCGAGGTCTGGGACTGGGACCTTCAAGCATCCGACTCGCCCCACCGATGACCTCCGTCGCCGCTGCCTGTCAGCGAGTGCTATGCTCCGGAGCACATAATTTAGAGCCTGCAGTTGAGGTTCAGTTTCGCCAAAGCTGCTTTACCTATTTTGCATAATTTCCGCAAGCTCCCGCCGTTGCTGTAGCCACAATGACAACGTCAACGACAGATTCGCCACGGCCTGTCCCTGTGCCTGCGGTTCATTTCAGGCACTGCCGTTCTTCTTTTTGGACATTAGCCTGCAGTTTAACATTTTATGTGCTGGAATGGAGCAGCAGGTGCAGGTGCAGCTTGCTTTTTGTTTACTCTTTGCCTAAGAAGCGAGCCGAGAAGACTGCTGTTGACACAGTTAAACGCCGGCCCATTTATTACGGGAATTTATTTCGCCACCGAAGAAAGTTGCCAAAACTTGCATTCTGACCGCGCAGGACTTAAAGTTTTCTGCGCCAAATCCATGGCTAACTCAATTAAGGCCCTTCTGCGAGTGTGTGTGTGTGTGTGTGTGTGCGTATCTTTGTGGTCTCAGGTGTGTGTACAAGTTTACGAACTTTGCAGCGGCAAGTGTGCTCGGCAACGCGCTCACACACACACACTCGCATACGCAGGACGCAGAGCACAGGACATGCTGCAAGTTAGGCAAACACGCAACGCATTTTCGCACTCACGCAAATTACCAAATAAGCGACGTGCGAATTTGCGTATGTGTGTTGCCTCAACAGGCGTGTGTGCGGGTGTAGGGTGTAGGGTGTAGGGTGTAGGATGGGTGTGGATGGCTGCCCGCCAGTAGCGTTCAAAGTTTACCTTTGGTTTTTCGTGCAAATTTGATTTGGCTGCGATGTCTGTGCCGGAGAAGTTTGGCTAGCATTGCGGGGCCCGGCGAGCGTGATTTCGGGGGCTACTGTTGTGCGAGGGGGCGGGTGTGTGTGGGGCAGGTACATAGTTAATTTGCACTACAATGCGCCGCTGCTGCTGCCGCAGCTTTCGGGGATTGCTGCCTGATGCTGCATGTTGCTGCGCATCCCTGCCATTAAGTGGTGCAAAGAGCTGGTGTGGGACCGCTAACAGCTTCTAAAAACTCAATTACCCTGCCCTTAGCCAACGCGAACGCCAACATCCCGCATCCTGCATCCCGAGTCTGGCCAGTTTTCACCTCGAAGTTAAAGCAATTTGGCTTTCGGGGGGCGGGGCGGTCGATCGATAATGGTTAACATGCATTAGTCTTTTTCAGCTGGCCAGACAGGAATTTCAATTAAATACTGCTTAGTGGAAGCTGATTAAACTAATTTCATATTTATGTGCTTCCGAGAAGGCCCTGCCCACGCCCCCGCATTATGAATTTTGAGGCAGCAGCTGCTGCAGCGCCATAAACTATATTATATATATTTACATACATATGTATGTTATGTACTATACATAAGTACATCTGCGTACTTGTTTAATTGCGAGTGGGCGGCCAGCTTAAAGCAGGCCCCGAATATACGCCGGAATAGACAAACTTTCGGCGGAGCTACATATGGGTTACATACGAGTATATGCTATATGCGCCCCGGGCCAACGTGCAATTTCATTCCGCATTCATATGCGAAACTTTGGCGCATGCTTAACTCGAATTCAAACAAAGGCGCTTTAAATCGCTATTAAAACTCGCTCACTGCGAGCAGCGCGGCTGAGACGAGCGGAGCTGCGCTGAGCTGAGCTGAGCTGAGCTGACCCGACCCACATGGCGCCCAGTCGCACTCACATCAAGGACAGGCATCCAGGATGCAGGATGCGGGAGCCAAGGCACAGGGGTAGGTAGGGGCCACAAATTGCCTCGGGAAAAGCAGCAGAGAGCAGAGAGCAGGGCAGCAATATTTTGGCAACATTTTGTGTGCGAGCATTAATTTATGCAAATAGTTGGAAAATATTAATGGCGGCCAGCAGCTGGCAAGGTTCTGGGGGCAAGACGAGCTGAAAAGCAGTAAATTGAACATTTAGAGGGCCAACAGCAACAGTTTGCACGAGGCGGCACTCGAATTAAATATGTATGCCTTTAAAACTTGGACAATTTCCGTTACATTATGGCGCATAAGGGCCAATAAGCCGCACACACCAACTCGGCCGAAACTAAAAGCAAGCCAGTCAGCCATGGCCAGCGCCCAAAAGCGGGCTGCACACTCCAGAAATATGTAAACAAAATGGCGCAAAAGAAATAAACTTATGGCGCACTTCCGCCAATAGTCAAACATTTTATTTCATTTTGTGCGCCCAACCGGCCGCCGGCCGCCTGCCTCCCCCTTCTCGCCCTCGGGCTGGATCTGTGTGTGTGTGTGTGTGAATGCCATCAAAAATGGTCAAAGAGCAGTTCGAGAATTAAAATGAAACAAAACGGAAATGCTACAGAAATCAACCGACTGGCATAAACTTTGCGACCCGCTTTCCACCCACAGTTCCACTCACTTTAAGCTTTTGTTATTTCTGGCCGGCTGGCCCGGCCAAATCAAGTAAAAAATGTTTGTTCTGCTGTAGTTAGTTGCGGAAAATGGGCATTTCCCGTGCCCAATAACGTGGCAGGGGCAGGGTCCGGGGTAGGGGCCGAACCGGGATATGACGTGATGGTCAACGAGACCAGCACTAATAGCTTCATTAGCTCGGATGCGCGGTAAATGCGCGACTTTTGTTCTCTAACCAATTCCGGGCAGGCTTTTGTTCTTTGCTCGTTGTTATATGGTATACGAGTATATTGGCAAAGCACCGAAATCCCATCAATTCCTGCGAGCCGCCGCCATAGTTTCCATCTGCAGCAGGAAACTTTTTGAGGAAAGAACTCGCCGCAAACGCCGAAACGAAATTCCAGCGAATAGTTGAATTAGTTTTTGCACAAAATACAATAAATTGCAGCGAAATATGCAGGAACATATTGACTCTTATTGCTCCCACAAAACTTTCAGCGGTTGGCTGATGGGCCAACATTATTTGCTGTAACTGCAGCAAAGTGCAATATCGGTTGACCGATAAAATGGCGGGGGAGAATGCGCGGACTTAAAAATGTTCCCGAACTTTGTTTACTGGAGGAGGAGTTGAAATGATTTATTGTTTCACCAAATGATATTGTTCAGATGGCAGGAGTACTTACATACTATACTATACAATCTATGTTCTTTATTCAATTGCCTTGACGCTATCAATGGATATGGGACTTATCGTATAATTCCATTTACTGGCAAGGATATTGACCACTTTTCAGACTCTTTGTTCTTCCGGTCAAGTGGAAAATCATTGCTCTGTGAGTCCGCACTGACGTTGTGTTCGAAAAGCCCTCTGAAAATTCCCTATAACTCAATCGCATTGAGGGCTACCCAACTCTCGTGGTATTTATATACAAACAAACAGTGAATTGTGCGAAGTGTATGTGGGGCATGCAGAGCTATGACAGCCGCCGTTTTGTGTTTATTTTGGCCGTCGCACATCAAAGTATCTGAAAAATGACATGTGCTCGACCCTGCCGCTCCCCGAGCCTCTGGCGGCTTAAAAGCTCAATGAGCGAAATTGTTTGATTTTCTCTAACATTTCATTTGGCAGCTCGCCCTCCTGATTGTTGCTGCTGCTGCTGCTGTTGTTGCTGCTGCTGCTTTATCGATACTGTGTTTGTCCGTGTGCACTTCGATTATTTGCATTTGATGTGAGTGTAAGCTGGCAGACCGTCGCTTTTGTCGCTGACATTTGAAATAATTTAGTTGGCAGAGTTCGGGGCTGTCGCTTTGGAAAGATAAAAAAAAAAACACCCAACGTTTGGCACACAGAATTTGCAATAAAATTCACTTTTGGAAACCCCAAACCTGCATAGTTGCTGAGGCATGCCGGTGCCCGCCTCATTCCATTTTCTGATCTGCCGTTCAACTCCAGAGATTCATAGTTATTAGAAAGAAAGAAAAAAAAAAAACACCAAGGGAGCCCAATCTAATTTCATCAACTAGAATTAAAATGAAACTCCAATTAAAGAGGCTCACTTTAAAATATAAAATATAGTTTGTACATAATAAATTTTCATTTGTGGAAATCAAAACCCATTTTAAATTGCGTAACAGGAAAGTAAACGGATGAAAAATAAATCGCCGGAAATGCATACACATAAATAAGTAATATTTGTATCGGAAAATGCCTAAGTACTCATTCATAAATTCCAGCGATCTTCCGGTGTGCATCTGTAAATTATCCTAAAACATATACTAGTACATACTTTCTTGAATAGAAAGTAATATGACTTAAACTAATATTATGTTGAATTAGAATATATATATGCAATATATTATCAACTGCAGTAATGGTTCATGTAGTTTTCTATATTTAACTCATCGCTCATTCGTAAACATTGTTATTATTATTTTACTTATTGATTATTATTTTAATTCATAATTTGCCGTTTTTTGCTTATTTAAGGTGTCATTGCCAACACTCTGCAAATTAAAAGCAGCTGCTATTCATTTGGGAAACTATTCGACTTCTACTTTCCACTAACTGTCATCATTATAAGTTTTGTAACATATTTCAGAGAATAATATATCTGATCTTCGACTATTTCTATTTTGAGTCTGATAAAGTATCATATTTTGTACAAGCTAGTTATTCTAAATTTTGTCATAGGTATTGTTTAGTATTGCTATTACTTTATATGTATCGCCTATATCTTGAACATTAATACAACGATCAACATGTGAATTCTTAAAGCCATATTTAGGTAATGCCTGCTCCAAATAATTCAAACCAGCATCTATCTGCTTGATTAGTAAGTTGTTAGTTAGTTTAATGTATTTATCAAATATTATGATTATTTTGTTAGTACTAATGATTATTTTTAATTGAGAAATAAAACGCATTAAACAGAAATAAATTTTGTTGGTTAAAAAAATAAATTCAAGTTCTTGTATTGGATCAGTTTTCGTGAGGAAAAATTCTTCTTATTTCTTCATTGCCCTTCACGGAATAAGAACTTACATTATTTACTCCCAAAAGTAAGGACAACGTTACAACTTTAGTTTTAATTATGAAAATAACTATTATTATAAAAAATCAATACAAAAGCAGACAATAATCATTATTTCAAGACGTTTATCTTAGTTCTGATAAAGTAAGCATTGAGCAAAACTAAACAAATTTCAAAAGCATAATATATATATACAGTAGAATCCGGCTATAACGACTCCGCTTATAGCGTTTGTCCGGTTAT
>JAEIIG010000707.1:0-53738 GCA_018904695.1 Drosophila parvula
CCTATTTAAATAAATGGAATTATTAATTTCAAGCTATGGATCCCTCATAGAAATTCTTAAAGACATACTATATTATGAGCCCACCAATAAATCATTTAATATATTTTCAAACACCTAAAACTCGTGGGATATTAAAGAATTATGCTGCGAGCTGAACCTGGAGTGTGAAAACATTTCTTTAATCTCAATCTATGACCATCAAGTGGCATTAATTTCAGCTGCTGTGTGGGATTTACATAAGAAACAAACTGACGAAACTCCAACACACACAAGCAAAGGGGAATATTTTTTAAAAATATTTTTATCGAACAGAAAGGAAGGAAGGAAGCACAGGGATCAATCAATAGGAGTTTCGGTTATGTAAATGTTCCATTTCTATTCGAATTTTTCCATCTGGCATACATATATCGACTCAGCCACCGGACCCGGACTCTAAATCAGAATCAGACTGAGACTCCGACTCCGACTCGTTCCTGCATTTATAATTATGAGAAAATCGCACTCATCATCGATCCAAGGCGGCGGGCACACATCTGCACCCATTAGAGGAGAAACTCTGGCGAAAATTTTAAAGAATTCAACAAATACCAAGGCTGCCGCTGCTGGAAAATAAATAATATCCGCCGGGGGGCATTGATATGCAAATGATCTGGGCATCGGAAGTGTATTGAAATCGGAATCAAGGGAGACTGAGATCGAGATCGAGATCCCACCCTTAGGACATCATCAAAAAGGAAGTACCTGGTACCTCGGCACTGCCCTGCCTTCCCTCAAGATTATGATTATGCAAATCGACAGCCGGATTTGTCAAGGGGTGAAATTTTATATCCTCGCGTTCTCGCCGGAAAGGAGAAAGGATCTCGTCGGCTGCGATTTGTGCAAATTTGCCAAAATCAAACTGATTGTTCGCATTGTGCGATTTGCGACAATTTCGAGTGGCATTTTGTGGTAATTGATATCGGGTCCGAAAAGTAAACCATTATCGAACCCAAATCCCGAAAACCCTTTTCCTGTCTGTGTGTGCAAAAATATTTGCCCGGCCAAAGAATGGCAAGTTGGCAAAACACAGAGCAAAAAGGGTGAAAGTGCCTGTCTAACCCCTTTAACCCATTTTCACCAATTTTCACAGATTTCCTCGAGGGGAGAGAGAGCAGGGGCAATGTATCATGTAATGAGATCAACTTGGCATCGTTTAACTGGCATTGTGATATGGGGATCGCTCAGCATGTGCCAAAACATTATAGATACCGCTGGGATTGTGTCAATTCGGGAGTTAATCTGCATTTCCACTTGATTTTTAGATCCCTTTTGTACTTGCTGGGTTATTTATGGGATTAACTTGGTGTTTTTTCTTTTAAATAATTGATTTTGTGGCTTGTCTTAATTTTTGCATATTTATTTGTGACTTTTAAGTAGAAGTTTCGTGTTATTAAATTCCTTCTAGGAGGCTCTATGTCATATTTGAAGTTGAACCCCTCCTTATGTCTGCTTGAGTTATCTCTTCGTTTTTAGCTTGATCCGGAGGTATTTCTATTTAAGCCCAGTCCCGGCTAATTTCTTCTCATATCTTGGCCTGTTCTTGAGGTATTTTATGGCCATTTCCATCCATAATGACAATTGCGGCAAGTACTTTTGATATTCATAAGGTTATCTCTGTTTCTCCGCTATTCCCCCCACTTATCTGCGCTTTCATCTCTATTTGTCCGATGTGGGGTTGAGGGAGGTGGAATGCCTCCCAGTATTCCTCAGATCCACCCACTCACACTCCCGGATATTTCTATCTACTTCAACATTATTCTATCTGTAGGGTTTCACTCCATTTTTTATGGTCGCTCCAGTTGCATCCATAACCAATCTGGTTTCCCGGCAGATCAAAATCCAAGATCAACAAACTGTCGATGGCAAACTCTTGGCAAAGAACGTGTGTGAACTTTTAGCTTTTATTGAGTGTATCTATGAGTACGTGTGGGGGTGCCTAGGGGGCCTAGGAGCTAGAAGGGGAGCCCCGGGTTCACGTAAGCTTTTGTGGTCGCAACTGTTTTGTCTATTGTTCTAGACAACTCCGACTGTTGCACGAAAATTAATTTCCAACGGCAAGTGCAATGGTTCTACGGCAGGCACAAGGGGGGAGGCATACAGGTACACTCACAGAAAAATGTAAACCCCTCAAAACCACAAAAATACTAGCCTTAATAACCTAAAGGTTAAATAATTTGTTTAATTATTTAAGTAATTATTTCTATTCAGTTTCTTAGATTTAAATCCATAAAACAAAGTAATTTTCATACTACAAAATGTAATTATATAATTTGTTCTCTGTGTATTTGTGGGGGGTGGGAGGTGTGTACAGTCTGGGGGCTTGGTTCGAGGAGGGGGGCTTGGGGATAGTGGATCGGCGGAGGGCATTGCAGATTTACCAGGCACTGATAAAAACCAGACGTTAAGGCTTGAAAAGGTCGACGTTTGTTGTTCTTGTTGTTGCCACTGCCATTGTTGCTACTTGTTATTGTTGTTGTTATTGTTGTTGTTGTTGTGCCTGTAGTTGTTGTTGCTGTTGCATAGCTGAAATGCACCGTTATGCGAACGGCGAACGGCGAACGGCGAACGTCGAAACTGTGTGTGCCAACCGTGCGCTGCACTGGCCTGGCCTGCGCGTATCTATGAGATACAAATACAAATACCGAATACCGCGGCAAGTTTACATATGCCACAGCTCGCTGCCACGCCCACCTCTACCACCCCGCCTCCTCCCCCGCCTCATCCTTTTGGCCAATGTTATTTAGTAGTTAATAATGAGCATGTTGCCGCTGTCGCTGTTTGTTTTTCGCCTTTTCCCTTGATTTTGTTGGTGTTTTCATATCATTTTTGTTGTTTTTGGCTAAATACAGGTTATCTGTGGGGTATGCCGGACCTATTGGTATTTTATTTATGGTTAGGCTAAGATACAATAGCTGTTCCAAATACTGCCACCCTTTTGGGGCTGAAGATATATAAATCAATATAATATTAAAATACTTTTATAATATATATTTAATAATGTAATTATATTTATATATATTTGTAAACTAAGCTAGACTATTTACCAATATTTTGTTATTTGTTTTTACCTCTAAAATATCCTTTTAAATAAAGTGTTTATATTTTACTTTAATTTTTAACAGCTCCTTGCTGTTATATCTTGTATTTTAAAGTGCATCTTCTCCTACGTTCTGCAGAGATTCCCGGAAGTTCCTTCCTTCGAGGGACACTCCGTGTTAAGGGGTATCCTTCGCCTGCTACCCCCTACACTCCTGTGGCCATCGTCACGCACTTGTTGCCCTGTGTTTTCTGTTGGCATATCGATGCGTGCATCCTGCATCTGCTGTTGCACTTTCTCCACCCATTTTTCCCCGTCTATATCCTGCTCGAAATTTCGCAGGCAGAGTCCTGGCACAGCCTTTGCCTGTCCTGGCATAATGTTGAAACACGGACTCGATGTGTGTGTGTGTGTGCTCGGGAGGAACTCAAGGACAGGCCGCTTCTCACGGACAGAGAGAGGCCCTCGCTCTACCCTGAATAGTTATGCAAATTTGGAGCCACCGCCGCCGATACCTATAATGGTCGTAATGGGAACGCGTCCTGCTATGGGAATTCCCACAGATAAAGTCTCTCCGTTGGAAGTTGGCTGGCATTGATTGGCTCACGCACTTGTTGTTGGCCATTAATCAATAGCCTCAACGAGCTGACGTCGGGCTTCTTATGCTAATGTCCTTGGATTCAAGGACCCAGGACCGACTCAGGCTTTCTTTCTTCCTTCCTTTTTTTATTGTTGTTGTTGCTAAATGCCAGAAAATGCCAATAAATCACATACATACGAGGAGAACGACGAGAACGACGAGGACTGCGGTTCCTACACTTCACTTGTCAGCGGCATCATTAATAATCCTTTACTTGCGCCATAGCCTACTTAGGAAAAGTCGGTGGAAAAACCAGAGAAAATCGTAAGGTAAATGATGCAAATAAACAAATGTCATATGCGCTGCGCATCTGCAGAGGAGACGGGAACCCGAACCCCGAACCCGGAGCCCGAACCCTTTTTCCACTGCTGTCAACCTCAAAAATGTCATTAGGCCAGGACGTGCTCTGCTTTCTCTCCTCCCGGAACTGAGAACTGAGAACTGAGACGGAGAACTGAGACGGAGAACTGAGACGGAGAACGGAGAACTCAGTCTCAGTCTCAGCCCTTCACATATGCTCGATTCATGTAATTCGATTCGAAAAGGACTTTCGCTCACATTCCTTGATTCGGAATTAATGCAAATTAATGATGCCCGCAGTGTCCTAGAAATCAAATGGTTTTCTGGGCTTGCAAATAGTTTTTTAATGATTTGTAGAAACAAATTTTCGTCAGCTGGGAACTTTATCTACATTTTTCAAATGGGTAACCCCCAGAGAAAGATCTTTAACAACCTCAGTTTGGTAATAGTTTTTTTTGTTCAGTGCCTATTTAACTCTTTGGGCGGAGAAGCAAATCGTGTCTGTCTAGTACAAAAATCTCTGGCAATCTTTGGCACTTGAAAATTAATAAGCCCCAAGCATGGATGTGTGTGCCTCACCTGGCAACAAAATAAAAAAAATGATACTTGAACCGAACTCGAGTGCCCCCGAGTGGCACTTTAGAGTGATGGAAACCGAACAATCAAATCTGAATTATTATATAAGCCATAAATGGGAATTAACTGAAGCCGAGACTATATAGTTTCGAGCTGACAATCAAGGTGGGCCAAAAGGGGCAATACTGGCTGAGACAATTTCAAGAAGCCCCATTAACCTCAATTAGTGACTTCGGCCACGAACGCCACATGCAAAACAATGGCTAGGCTATGTATCTGTATCTCAAACGCTGGCAGCGCTAGCAGCTAGCAGTAAGCTTGAAACTCGCTGCTCGCAGCTCGAACTGAAGCTGCTAATTAAAATAATGTCAATAAAAATTGTTGTCCATTATATAGTCTATGCCAAACCGAAAATTGCATCCGAACGGCGGACAGAGGCGGCCAGAGACGGCGGCGGGAGACGCGAAACTCGAGCGATTGCCAAATGCTGAGAGGGCCAAAAGTCGAACAACCAAAAATTAAACAACAACAACAAAATACGTAGGAAAACAACAACACCAACAATAGTAGAAAAAGAAACAGAAAATAATCACAAGTTGGCCATAAAAGTCAAACTCAAAGTACAAAGCAAGCCATAAACGAAAAACGAAAGATGAAAACAATAAGTCAAGGAGTTAGCATATTTACTCACACGACGTCGCTGGCAAGTACAGTGCGTTTCATGAGTGCCACAGTGGACTAGAAACATCAAGCTAAGTGCCTAAAAATCAATCTAAATTTAAGCTATATTTTTTAAATATTCAAAGAGCGAAGAATAGTAAGAGAAAAGGCATTTTATGTATGTTTTATTCCTTAAGCTTTATTGTTAGGG
The DNA here is from genome assembly GCA_018904695.1 of Drosophila parvula. Classification (NCBI taxonomy): domain Eukaryota; kingdom Metazoa; phylum Arthropoda; class Insecta; order Diptera; family Drosophilidae; genus Drosophila; species Drosophila parvula. The sequence continues at coordinate 5,464 of JAEIIG010000707.1, forward strand.
AAAGAACATCCTTTTTGACATTCTTAATAGTTTATTTATAGAATTTATATTTCCTTCTTGTTTATTTTATTATAAACCAATTTTATAGTGTTCTTTCTTGACTAGAAACTATAAATTAAAGCCTCAAGGCAAGTAGCTTAGATTTTTATTGAATTGTGCCCTCAAAAACCTTAAGCTTCATAATATCTTATATATATTTTATATCATATTTCTGTATATTTTTTAATATATAATAAACTGAACTTAAGTGCCTGAAACTCAGCGTACGTGGCTTCGCTCATATATGTATAAACTGAAACAATCGAACGGGAAAATATTCCCACAAATTTCGTAAGCTGAAGAGAAAAACACAAAAAAACAAAAAACAAAAAAAAAAGTCTGCAATTGTGGGCCGCTGGCAGAGAGCTAATTATTAGTTAACTTCTATCTTTAAGATACGCGGCCCCAGGTCGCAGCATTGCTTAATAGACCAGAACACACTCTCAGTCTATGTGTGTGTGTGTATGGCTGATGGCTCCTCCATTGTCATAACACGTTTCCGTGCAGTTTGTCGCTTAGGCGGTTTTGTATCTCATGGATGCACAAAAACACATCCAATAGTACAATTCATTGGCTTTCCCAGCCCTGTCAAAGGCATGATTTTCACATGTATCTATTAGATACGTTTGTATCTGGTTTTTCTTCTTGTTTTTTTTTTTGTATTTATTATTATTAGCTTGCAGGCGAGCGTCAATGCGTAGCCAACGACACAGTTTACTCCGGCAGCATGCCACGCCCCCATTCGGACAAATTGCAGGGTACACGCGGCTCCAGTCGGTATTTTTCCCAAGAAAGTTTTCGCTGTGGGAACTATTAATTTATACGCTCTTGATCTTAGGCTCTTTAAGCAATAAGATATATAAATTAAGTGAGCATTTATATCTATAAACACTCTTTATTGATTTAAATCGGAAAATGCAGGAGTTTTCTGGAGAGAGAGAGAGCCTGAAAATCGAACAGCTTGCCGAAAGTGCGGAACAAAAAAAGGTCCTCACAGCGATCATTGCCCGGAAAGCAGCGAAAATTTGCATATTTCAACTGATAGCAGGACACACAGAGATACTTTTCAGTGGCAGCAGGCACAGTGGTCACAGTTATAGCAAAAATGCAGGATAAATCAGGATAAATATAAGAATTAATTAGAAAATGTGAGGCTTTCCTATAATTCCATAAATAATCCATTAAAACAAGTTAAAGCGCATCTTGTACTATATTTTACATATTAAAATATTTGTAAATTAAATTAAGAATAAAATCTAATCGAAATAAAGATGAATTTATTATAGTTAAATCCCAAGGCTTCATAGAATTTTATTTAAAATATTTAAGCTGCCTTATTGGACACAGAAACAATTTATTTAAACTTGAACCACTGTTCCCCTGACTGGGGGTTGAGGCTGCTCATTAGGAAAAGGTCAGAAGTGGGTTGGAAAAATCAAACATTTGTGCATTTTGATGTTCCCGCAGGAATCGCCGCTATCTGTAATGTATCTGCGATTGAAAACTGCATATATAATATATATTTTAATGTTTCGAAGACCGGGGCATATGCGAGGGCCATAAATCTGATTCGAGACTGGGTGCCGAGGTGCTGATGATGAGCTATGCTCTTTCTATGCAAATTCGGGGGCCATCTCGCTTTAATTGAAATGCAAATGCAAGGAGACTGGAGGAGACTGGAGACTGGCCACAAGATCACGCTTTTGCGCCAAAAGAAAAAAATGTCCAGCAAACACGATCAAAGGCGAGGGAAATCCGAGATCGCTGACGTCGGTTCTATCTATCTGTATTTGTATCTGTTGCTGTTGCTGTTGCTGTTGCTGTATCTGTATCTATATCTATTGCCTCTGCATCTGAATCTGTGGCTTGTTTGTTTGTTTGTTTTTTTGTCCCAGGTATCGGTGTCCATTGGACGTAATTAGAACGAAAAGCTCGAAAAAGATGCGAAATGCATCTGGCGGATTCCAATTAAAGAGGCGCTTACCCAGGCGTTGCAGGAATATTACCAAAGCGTAATACGAGCCGAAAGCCGCAGCTACACTGACAGAAATCACAGCTATTTTCAATTGATTCTTATATATAAGTATAGAAGTATATATCGTATATTAAACAGTCTTTCTTGCCATTTTTCGCTTTCCCCAGACAGTTTATTAATGTTAAATACATAAACAATTAAAGATTTAATAAGTTAAGTCATATTTAATGGAAATATATATATTTTCTTGTGACACTGCCGCCGCGTGATCATCATTCGAATCGGGATCGAGAGCAACGTTGCCGATTTTCGCGGCGATCGAAACTTGAGGCAGCTGGCGGAGATCGGGACTGGCGTATCCGCACCCTCCTGTCACCCTCCAGACACCCCTTCACCCCCCCGGCCTGATTATAATAATTTAAGCCCGAAGAAACCGAGCGAAGAAAGCGCCCAAACAAAGGCACAAGGAAACTGTGTGCCTGCCTAGGAAGTGGGATGGCTTCAGGAGTCCGGCCTCTGCCTCTGCCACTGCTCCTGCCCATGCCCCTGCCACTGCTCCTGCCCCTGCCCCTGCCCCTGCAATATGCAAATTAGCACGAGCCCAATCCGAAAAATACAAAAATATACAATATCCAGCTAAAGTAAGGAGTAGGGTGTACTGTACTCCGACTCTGGCACCCTTTCGATTTCCTTGAAAGGAGCGCGGACAAACCCTCGAGTCCAAGTTCCCCGAGTAATGAGTCAAAGGTGTTTAATTGTCGGGACACGAAGGGCGAAATTCAGCAGCTGGATATCGAAAACTATTACAGCACAGGAAAATAATAATAATAATAATAAAAGAAAAAAGCAACAAGAACAGGAACACAGTATCAATCGTGTCCAATTTGAATCTGAAGCGCAGTTTGTAAAGCAAAGAAATATATACTTAATATAGGGTGGCAATAACTTGATTTGATGAAAATATACATATGTATGTATGTATGAGATATTCTAGGAAAATATCATGGCATTAAAATATATTATTTACAGGGATTAAAGTATATTTAACAATATATTTATAGTCTGACTGAAGTTATTATATTTTGAAAGTTAAAACTTAAAGCTGAAAGTTTGCTACAATTCTTTGGAAAGTATATTTAAAAGTCAAGTTGAATAGTGTCGGAAAATAATTGTAAAAATATTATAACCTTTATATTTTTCAACATAATTTTAATTACTTTGGGACATGAACAGAATATAGGTTTATTTAATATTAAAATCAAAGGACTAGCTTTAAAAACGTTCGGCTTTATTTGTAGCTGCTTAAAGCAGCTTAAATCTCTCTAGCAATATATATAAAATAATAATATAAATATATATAAATAATAAATATAAATATATATATGATAAACAGTATATATTCTTAGAAAAATATTAAATATTAGTGCCTGCTGCTTTATTCAATATTTTCCATTACTTTTAAGCATTTAACAAATCACAGTTCCCCTTTAAAAACCCATAGCTCCCCCTAAGAAACCTCAAAGTGCACCTTCAGGACTCTAGAAGGACCTACATACTACTACTACTTAAAATCAATATATGTAGGCTGCAGGGGCAATGCAACAACCCCCTGGTAGAGCCCGGCAAACTGTTGCATTTCGGATTTAATTTGCATCGTTCGCGAATCGTTTATCTATTACGCAATTACGGCGGCGCAACAATTGCTGTTGCCGCCTGTTGCTCCTTTTTTTTTTTGTTGCTGTTGTTATTTTTCGCTTGGTGTTACCCCTTTTTGCTACAACAACAACCCCTTGTGCGAAAAATTCGCACTGCTAAATTTGGTGTAATTTTTTTTGTTGCAAAAACCACCAAACAATGCAGGAGGAGAGCGGCGGCAGCAGCAACAATGGCACGCACTGTAATATTACCCCGTGTCTTCGAACACGCACCCCACTCGGGGCAGGCTTCACCCCTTTTTGCAGCACACACACTGCAACACCTTGACGGGGTGGGGTGGGGTGCGGTGGGGGGGTTTAGGTCTGTGCCACATCCCTTTCCTCAACCCTGTCCCTTTCCCTTTCGCGCTTTCTCTCCATGTGTGCAATTATCGCGCGTTTATTGCGAAACAATGCAAAATACACGACGGCAGCAACAGAGGTCCAGTTCTATCAAACTGTTGCTGCCACTTCCTTGGATATGCACTGAAAAAAATATTTAATAAAATTGTAAAATGCTAATCTGAATGGGAAAGAGATTGGGAAAGAAATCAGGGAAGAAATAAATAGGTAAATGTTGAAAGAAATATAAAGAAAAATAGAAAACATTTAATAAATACATGGAAATATCTCTAAAATAAACAAAAACCTAACAAGGATTTATACAAGGACAGATTTAAATAATGGAATACCTCAGGAAATACAGAAATTAATAATTTATAAGGATACTGATGAGTACAGTTGCCTGTTTCTCTTAAAACAGCTCTGAAGAATGCAAACAAATAAGGATAGAAATATATTTATATTTACTTGTAATAAATATTATCTGCTTAATAAATTATCATTCCTTTCTTGTTAATTTTAATACAAATTTTTGTATTAATTAATTTATATTTAATAATTGATTTTATTCGAATTCCTTTCAGTATATATTTTGCATTTAAAGGCAAATGTCTATTTCTATCTCTATATATTCATGAATATATTTTTGGTGTTCTTTTTTCTGTTAGTTTGTTTTTGGCAAAAAGGTCAAAGGACAGCCGATGTCCTGCGGTGCTGCTGACTCCTGTAATTGCTGTCAATTCTGCAGTCTTTTTGAAGTTGTTGTTGTTTGTTTGTTTTTTTCTTGGCTGCCAAAGGGAAAGCAACAATTTTTTGTGTTCGGTTTTTTTTTGTGTGATTTTTCATGTTTACGTCTAATTAGCCGTAATTAACGCATTAAATGGGCGTGTGTGTGGGTTTTTTTTTTTTGTGTTGGTGAGAGTGAAAGTGTTTTTGGCAGACCCTTAAATAATTATAGAAATGTGTGTGAAACAAATAAAACACAAAATAAGGAAACAATTAGAAAATAACAAAAGAACAAATGTGAGAAAATCGAAAAACATGTTTTCTCTGTCGAAAGAATAGGTTTTTTGATAATTAAAAACAAAAGCAAAGAAAAAAATTAATAAATTTAAAAAATTAACTCAGAGAGGAGACTAGAAAAGCGCCTAAAATTCTAAAACCTGTAGAATTAATGTACATTTTTAATAGAAAATAATATAAAGTAAATAATTAACAAATCAAATAAAGAAACATGTTAATTATTTCAATAATTTCTGCAAAAACTAGAAAAGATCCTCAAAAGTTCGAAAAAATACCACAAAATACCAATTAAAATCCATTGATTTCGAAAATATAAAATCAAGCAATGCTCTAGCATTAAAAAATGAAATTAGTTTATTATAAATAGTATTTTGTTAGGGGTTTTGGGGCTAAAAACAAATCAAATCGAATCAAATCAAGCGAAGTGATTCGTTTCGAAGTCGAAACTCGAAACAAATCAAATCAATTGGCGTCACTCTCACACACTGGCGCACGCACACACCAAAACATGCCGAATCAGCCAACCAAAAACAACGCTAATATGACACTTTAACAGTTAGGCCGCCGACGTTCACACACAAACACACACACACACGCACAACTAATAATAAAAAATCATAATTTCAATCAGCGACAACAACAACAACGGCGAGAACAACAACAGTAGCGAGGCGAATAAAAACAACAATGAGAGGCGAGCGAGCAAGAAGAAGAAGAAGAGGCAGCAGCAACAGCATCAACTCATCGGCACCTGCATATCGCTCGCTCGCTTGCACCTATGCAGTCGGCTGGGGCCAGCGACAGCGCTGTCGGCAGTGCAGTCGACGCAGCAGCGCCCGAAAAGAAATAAAACAAAAATAAATAAAAGTAAAGCAGGAGCACAACAACAACACACAAAAAAATAGCACTCAAAACCCCCGACGAGAGAGCGCTTGCGCGCGCACGTCGTAACACGTCGAGAGAGAGAGAGAGAGAGTGGGCGAGTGGGGAGTGAGTGACTGAGTGAGCAAGCGGCAGAGCGAGAGGGCGACAGAGCGCGCGCGACAGAGAGGGAAAAAAGTAAACTTGAAAGCCAAAGAAAAATCAAAGCCAAAAGCTGTTCGAAAAAAAAAAAAAGAAAAAAAAAACTAAAAACGATACGAAGAAAACAAGAAGCGAAGAAGATGAAGAAGAAGCAGAGACATTCAATGGCGTTTGGTGCGAGCGAGAGGGGCGACATTAAATGCGCTTGTTAGTTTATATACCCCTCTCCCTCTCACACACTTGTTCTTTTATTTTTATTTTTATTGGGATTTTAGTGAGCTTTATTAATCTTAATTATTAGTTTCTTTATTTTAATTGAAATTAATGAGATTAAGTTACGAAGCTTATATGTTTTATTTTCATATTTTCAATTTCATTTTTTCTTTTATAAAATATTCTGAATTGAAAAATAGATAGTCGGTTTTTTGGTTTAAAGCTAATTATATTTTATATTTAAAATTCACTTAATTAATGGGACTTAAATAAGGAGACTCCAAAATCATATTGTTTTTTATAATTTATATAATATTTGTGTTTTCTAGATTTTAGATAGTGAAACTTATTAGAACTACATACTTTGAAATTAAATATTAACGCTGATAATGTGACCATTCAGTTACCCAAGAAAATAACATTAATATAAATAAAATATGTTTAATTATTAAATAATATTATAAAACTATAATTAAGTATATTTACAAGTCATTATAATTATTTAATTTATTATTATTGATAAATATAAATGTAATATAAAATAACAATGGCCAACCTTGCGTATACGTAATATTAAACAAATCTTTTCTTACAAAAATCAAAAAAATCGAACAAATATTTTTTTTATTAGGTTTTCTAATAATTTCTGTTTCTTTTATATTTTTTTTATTGTTTTTATATTTGTGGCCAAGAGCAATAACTAAAAGCCAAAAACCAAAGGCAACTACAACTACTATTACAGCTACAACTACAACTACAACTACAACTACAACAGATGCTGCGATGAATGATGTTGCGACGCTCCTCTGCTGCAGCGCAGGTAACTGCGGGCAGCGGCCGAGGCAGAGCCCCACACGCACACACATACACACACACACATGTGGTGTTTGGCGTTGTTGTTGCTGCTGCTGTCCATTGACGTTGTCGTCGTCGTCTGTTTTTCAGCTTTGCCTTCCTTGCTTTGCTTTTTGCTCGCCAATCAAATGGGGCGGGGCTTAAATCGTTCGCTTCGCTTTTTTTCCCTCGCTGTGTCTGTCTTGCTCTGCCGCTGCCTCGGCCGGCGTCGCTGTCGCCTCGCTTCTTCTTTGACTTTTTTTGTGACACTTGCGCGCGTGTGTGTGTGCTTTGGATTTGGTTTTGGTTTTTATTACGGGAATTATCGAAAATTGAGAGCGACTTGTGTCATTGTGAGTGATTTTTTTCCGTTGTGTTCTCGCCTGGGCTCTTGAGTGAGCTTTTTCGTTGGTTGTTGCTCAAAGTGGCGAAGGGGAAGCGAGCGTTGGGGCGCCAGAGGAAGGAAGGCGATTTTTTATTCAAGTTTGTTTAACTATTATTGCATTTAAAAATATAAAAACATTTCAATAAGGAATACTTCGATATACAACAATATATTTATAAATATTTATGTAATATATTTTAAATATTAATTTTTATTTCGATTTGTATTTGCAATTTTGAATAAATAAATAAATATGCAAGCGACAGGTAATAGAATTTCCCGAGTTTCCCGCTGGATATTCTCGGCGACTCAACAAGTTCGAAAACGGTTCGAAAAACGTTTCGAACTTGCTGCGCGCCCCTGCTCGCGCTTGCAACTGCAACTCAAACGGTGTGAGCGCGAGAGAGTGTGAGAGGGAGAGAGCGGCGCGCGCGAGTGTGAGTTGCGTGAGCGCGCGAGTGAGTGCCCTGACATTGAGTGGTTTCTGGTCGGCTCTCGGCTTTGCGCCTGCATTTTTATCCAGTTGGAATTTAGCTGGTTGGCCGACACTTGTCCTTTGAGGCATTCCAATTGCATCCCATTGATTGTCAATCGGTGCGAGCGAGAAGCAAATACGTGTGTTTCTTCTTCTGGTTTTACAAGTTATTTAAGCAGATTTTTAATTTTTTCGATTTTGTTTGTTAAATTATAAATATATTCCTTTAAATATTTCATTCTTTCCATATGAATTTTATTTTTATTTCAGGTTTTTATCAATATAAAAAATATAAAATAACATAATACAATATGTATACCCATAATACTTAAAATAATTTAAACTATATTTATTACTTCATGTCCTTACAATTTTAATATTTGCATTTAAGAAATGTAATATCCTTATTATTATTTTAATAAATAAAATTTGTTATTCTTTTTGAACCAAAAAATATGATTTTTCATAGCATTAACTTACAGTATTAATTTTTTTTAATAGTAATTGTGTTTCCTTGGTGGAGGGGGGGGGGGGAGCTTTAGGGTAAAGGGGATTCTTGAGCGACGTCGACGTCAGCGAGCATCGTTTTTATTTTGTCTTCGTGTAGGTGGCTCCTGCCCTTTCTCTCGGCCCTCGGCTTTTCGGCCCTCGGCCCTCGGCTCTCCCGTTATTTTCGTTATTTTTCACACAGCCGACGACAAAGTCCCCGAGCAGATTTAACCCCCAACAGGCCCCGTCCCCGTCCCTTTGCATTCTCCATACATTTTCCCCCATTTTCTCAGATTTTCTCTCAGACTGCAGCAACGCATTCTGCGACTGCGACTTCGGTTTTCGGTTCTCAGTCTCCCATCTCCGGCTAAGGTGTAAGCCGCCTCCCTCCCCCCATGGGTTAAGGTTGTAGGGGGTTAAGCCCAAAAGGAGACTGGGGCTGGGACTGGGGATGCGTCTGCATTGCACTTGGCGGCGCTTCGATACAATTTGAACTTTTCTTTATGCGAAAATCCCGCAACGTCGACGGCGACGGGGCTATTTAATATTCCAAAGGATATTTACAAAGGATAATAAGCGCAAAAAAGTTGAGCATTTTCAAATTTAAGGTGCAGCCAAAAAGGTTACAAAGGTTTGAGGGATTTTAGCCCCGCAAAAAGGGAAGGAAATCTCAAAACAAGATCATAAAAATATATGTATAATTATACCTGGTGCCCATAGGAAATAAGCAGGAGAAGAGGACATTTTCGCAAGCTTAATGCCACCAGGCGAGCATATTTACATAGTTCTGTCCGTTTGTCCGTCTGTCCGTTAAAAAACTTGTCTATATCTTAGAGACTTTAAGAGCTAGAGATACCAAACTTGGTGGTAAGACTCCTATAGGTAGCACGAAGATTAAGTACTATTTTCTACTATTTAAGTACTATAACTGTGCCTTTCTTACCTGATTTTACAAATTTTCATTAAATTTAATATATAATAATATATATTTTCATAATAATTACTAACTTTTTATACCAAAACTTAATCAAAATAACAGTTTTTTACTTTAAAAGTAATTTCTTATTGTTATTTTTCATTAAAATTTACCTGTTTACCTGTAAAATGAACAAAACCTTGACCTTTGGCCCTTGCCCAATTGTATCATTAAATAAAACATGCAGAAAATGCCTCTCCCTTAAACAAATAGCTAACCAAGGTCCCAGACACAATAATAATTTGAAAAGCTCCACCCCCTCAACTCCCCTCCCCAACAAAGAGCAAAACATAAAAAAAAAATATTACAAAAAAATAATAAATAAATAAAGAGAAGAAGAAACAAAGCCAGAGTTTGGAAAACCTTAAAATCGCAATTCCGAACACGAGGATGACTCCCCCCACGAGATTCCCAGAGCCCCCAAACGCTTTCCTCCGAAAACCGCAGAAAAAAAGCGCTCAATCTGCGGCTCAATTTTTAGCCCCATAAGTTGTTCCCAATAAGAAAAAAGGAGAGCGTGCGAGCGAGTGCGAGTGCCTTGAATGAATGAATTTCAATACATGCAACTGACAGCGGCGGCGCAGAAAAATACTCAAAAAAAAAAAAGACTTAGAAAACCGAAAAAAAGAGGAGAAAAAAATGAAACAAAACAAACAAATAGGAAAAATAAGAAACGAGCTGGGAAAATCAAAATCTATTGAAGAAATCTAAAGCAGTGGCAGCGCTGAAAAATTGAGTGAGTCTTTCTGGCGCGCTCTCACTCTCTCGCTCTTGCTCTTGCGCTCGTGTCCGCTCGTTCGGCAACCGCTTCGGCTCGGCTTGTCCCATAACATCGGACGCGTCGGTGTGTGCGGCAGCAGCAGCAGCAACAGCAGTAGCAGCAGCAGCAGCGCAGCAGGCAAGCGAGCGAGCGAGTGAGCGAGCGCGTGTGTGTGTTAGTACCGCAAAGCAGCAGCAGCAGCAACGCCGTTGTGCAGGGTTGTCGGCGCTTCGTTAGGGTTCGATTTGTTCAGTCATCAACAGCATTCGTGACTGGCAACGTCGCCCCGTGTGAGACGAGACGAGAGACGAGACACGAGACGAGAGTTCGAGCCCAACAGCGCCAGAGCCAGAGCCAGAGCCAGAGCCGGAGCCCCCAAGAAAAGGCCCAGAGATTTGAGAAATAGTATCGCACACGCCGCTAGCCGCCTACTTCTTCGCGCTCGCCTTCCTTCCTCCCGGTAGCAGTAGCATTGTGTGTGCGTGCGGTGTGTGTTCTTGGCGCGGCTGTGTGTGCGGTGTGTGTGCGGCGCGATGTGTGTTAATTTTTTCGCGGCGTGATTCCGATCTACACGAAAAAGTCACAAAAATTATACAAAAATTATAATTGTTATAAAATCGAGAAGAGAAAAGAAAAGAAAAGAAATTGCCCCCAAACACAGAAAGTTTAACAGAGTCACTTACGAAAATAGTAAATAAAAACAAAGAAAGAAGGAAAAGGACACCAGGAAACGCTTTTCGCTTTTTTTTCAAGTGATTTTTTGTTGTTCAAACCGAAAAATGTGCGCGTGTATTGGTGACAAGTGTAAACAACAACAACAACAACAACCAGAGCAACGACAAGCCGAAACATGTGCAAAATAAGCAACAACCACAACATCTACAGCAACATCGATGGCTTGAAGCTCACACACAACATCATCATCAACAACAACAACAACAACAACCACAAGAACACCCAACACCATTCAACAACAACAACAACAACAACAACTCCAACAACACATTCAACAACTGCAACTGCAACTGCAACAACACCAACAAAAACAACAACAAATCAAACACCACACCTTTAACTCGACCAAAAGAAGCGAGGAAGAAGGCAGAATAATTCGATTGGAAAATAGAGTATAGAGGAAGCAAGGAAATTGAAAATCGGAAATTGGCTTATTTATGTATTTTATGAATTTTTTTGGGCACGTAAAAGCAACAGTAACAAATAGAATACCTAAGGTGTAAATGTGATGACAAAGCAGTGACAAAGAAACCACTAACAAAAGCTAAAACTATAACTAAAACCAAAACTAAAAATACAACTAAAACGAAACTAACTGCAAGAGAACAAGTACAGAAGATCAAAACTAAAACTAAAACCGAAAACTAACAGCAGAAGCAAGCAGAAGCGGGAGGAGTAGTGTGTGCTTTCCCCAATGCCAGGCCTTAGCCAATCCTGTATTGGCCACAATATTATTGGCAATTGCTAAACGAAAAAAAAAATTAAAACCAACAAAAGGAAGCCACTGCGCGGATGGGAAGAACGAACCATTGAGGAAAGATACCACAAGCAACAACTGACTGAGAAGAACACCGAAGACAGCAAAGCCCACGAATGCAGCCAACATTGCCACAAGCCGCTGGGACAGCCGATATGGATCTGACGGCTGTTCAATCAATCAACGATTGGTTTTTCAAAAAGGAGCAAATTTATTTATTGGCACAATTTTGGCAACAGGTAAGCTAAGCGAAACCAATTCTCCAATGGGAGTATTCTCTTTTTTATTTAAAGAAAGAAAGAAAGAAAGTCAAAGTCGGAGGGCTAAAAATATTTGGATTCGCTCGCTCGCTCACATGCCACAAAATCTTGGAATTTTTCCTTGTCTTGTTTGGCATTTAATGGGCGGGGACGTGTGTCGTCTCTTGGTGAATTTTAAATGAATGAAATGCAGTGTGTTTATAAACAAACAACAGAAATATCTGAAGTAAGGCAGCCTACTAATAAAGTGCTTATGAGAAGTTATGGGAAAAATAAAGTGCCCCCAAAGAACTAATTAGTTTTTCGGTATTGGAAAATACCACAAAAGATTTCGAAACAAAATATCCAAGTGATTCTTTATTTTATGAGTGGAATAAATTAGCTTTGGGATAAGTGGTTGAATTTAATATATTAAATAACAGGTGCAATTTCCTATGAAGACTTACACTTGTCAGTAATTAATTCCTAAACAGTTTCCAATTAATTGCAAGCTTTCCTTTTTAGAATAAATGAAATAAATAGATACTTAACATGATAAATGAGATAACCATTGGGAATTTTTTCAATAAATTCAAATTTAAAGTTCCAAAACTAATTGAAAGCTGGTTAAAATATTGAATTCAGTGCGATCGCATATCCAACTCCCACAGCTGACAACAATAAGCCCCGACCGCCCCCAAAGAGCCGCCCCCTCGCAACTGCTTAACTTAACTTAACTTAAGTTAACTAATTGAGTTTGCGTGTCTACGGCAAATGTGTTTTTATTGTTGCTCCTCCCGCCTCAAACTCGGGCGGCTGCCCCCCTCTTCTTGCTGTTGTTTTGTTGTAAATTTATTTACTATTGATTTTTGCACAAAATTTGTTTACAAAACAAAAGGAAAAAATGCAAAGTGCAACAAGCAAGTAATAAGTGAACAATTTATTGCTTGAATAACTGGGATCCGAATGAATCCATAGATAGCTCTGCCAATAAGCCAGACAAGATCCGATGTTGCTGGAAAATCGGGGAGGCTGTGAAAAATTGGGAAAATATTCCGGGAAGTGGGGTGGGGGAGGGGGAGGGGCCACCAGACGACGCTGCAATATTTCGCTGGCCAAATGCCAGACTCTCAACAAATAAGGCGGCAAAATAACATTAAAAAAAAAAAAAACAAAAACAAGTCAGCCAGCCAGACCAGGCCAGACCAGGCCAGACATGGAAATATCAACTCGTATTATTTCTATATCTACATGTCTACATATATATATCTGGTAAGCAAGTTAATTAGGTTGCACCGAGCGTCGACAGCCGGTGCATTTTTAATTGGAGTTCTTCTTCGATTGATCCTGAAAAGACACACCACACGGACAGACAGAGACATCGGGGGGAAAATCTACATAAGAGCATACATATGTATGTAGGTGGAAAATACATAGTTTTGCCGTCGGTGAATTGCACTTTTGTGCTCGCCATTTTTGCTGCAGCAATAAAATAATAAAAATCAGCAAAACCGGTATATAAAATATATACATAAGAAATATTTCTTGTTCCCCGGGAACCCGCAACAAAGTGGAAAGAAAGCAAAGCCGCAGAACTCGTTAGGATCGCCAAGATATATGGGGTTCTTCTCCTCCTTTTCTCGATTCTTGATACTTATGTACTCGCTAACGATCGTTTGAAGCTTCACCGATGATCGATTGCAATCAATGAATCAATATTTCAGCCCGAAAGCTGATCGACTGTGGCCTTTTTTCTTGATTTCGAATTAGAACTCGGCTGGGGGATGGGAGGATCCATAAATACCATTCCGGGGCATTTATTAATTTGCCAACCAAAAATAGAAGTTTATTAAGTAAATTAAGCCAGAGCCGCAGACGCCGTCTACAGCTGTCCAAATGAGTTGATGAAACACTTACTTGCCTCTTCTGATAAACCCTACTTACTTATTTATTTACATTCGCTTGCGTTCAAGAACAGAGCTGAGCGCTGGTGAGGTACCACAAAAAAAATTGACACAAATCGAAGTCGAAAGTTTAAACCAAAAAACCAACAATAAAAATGTGCTTGATTAACATAAAATTTGGTCATTAAATATAGAACGAGTACCGAAAAAAGAAACTGAATTTCCGTATTTTTCCCTCGCTCTCTAGGCCCCGTAATGCAATCTATAAACTTGACCCATTAACATCGAACCGAGTTTTTGGCTTCTACAATTACTAGAAGTACGATTTCTGCTGATCGGGGCAAAACTGGCAAATGGATGGAAAACAAAACAAAGCTAATTGCCAAATGCATTTGCTGACAAAAAAAGCAAAAAAAAAAAAAAAGAAGTAGAGCCAAAAAAAAGATGATGGAAATTCGAGTTTTGGGTTTTTTTTTTTTTTTTTTGACGCTTTGGGTTCCGTTTTAATCGAATTGAAACCGGTTATATAGGGTGGCCCACCACCATCGCAGATGCAGATGCAGATACAGATACAGATACAGATACAGCTAGAGCTAGAGCTACAGGCATTGATAGTTTATAGGGTATAAAGTTTTTAATTTTTCCCTCTGTTCAAAGATGGCGTCGAGTCCTGGCCAAAGGCATTTGCATATGCCGCCGAAAATGAGCAGCAGCCCGACAAGGGGTTGTCTCTCTAAGCCCTTAAGCACATAGATGCCGAGAGCCACACAGCTACAGAGATACAAAGATACACAGATACGCAGATACGGATCGGCGTGTGTCGTATAATTTTTAGCGTTTTAAGTGCAATTCACCCACCGCCACAGCAGCTAACAGAGCTAATGAGTCAGACAGACCGGCAAATAACATATACCCGTACTATATATATGAAAAATAAAGGGGTTAATATTAAGAATCACGGACCGAAGACCGAAGACCAAAGACCGAGTTCGAACTGAATTCAACCAACCACCCACACGCGGGCATCAGATACAGATACAAATACAGATACAGATACAGATGCGGGTGAGCGACGAAAATATTTCAGTCAGTTCAATCGTTCGATCGCTGGAAAGATATGTTAATATAATTAAATTAATTTGTCAGCACGGAAATTAAAACACAACAGAAGCAGCAGTAGCGGCATCGGCAGCCGAAACCGAAATATCCGCAGCAGCGCATAGTAGCTGTATCTGTATCTCTGGCAGAGTATCTATAACAACGCGACGAAACGAGACGAATCCGAAATGAAAATCGAACAATTAAAAGCTTGTGGGGGTGGACGAGATGCCGATCTATCTGAACCCGAGAACTCGAACTCGATCTGAGCCACGCAACAACTAATAATGTGAAATAAAAAATCATTTGGAAATTATTATTAAAAATTGAGTTCATGAACTGTGCATGTGAGTGTGTGTATGCCTGTGTGTGTGTGTGTGTGTGTGTGTGTGTGTGCTTGTGTGTCTGTGTCTGTGTCTGGTTGATCAATTTTTATTATGATCATTTGCCGTTTCCCTCCTCTCTTTTCCGGTTTTATGGCATTAATTATGAATAGCCATTGAAGCTAATTGAAGTCCTCCAGCTAACTTGGGTAAACTAATCATCGAAACGCACTTCAAACTTCCCATGTGGAATTATAATTAGGTGATTTTCCAATGCCCATTCGACTGACCTCAAAGAACTCGGCAATTGAAAATTGTTCAACCATCCCCCCCGATCAAATTCATAATAAAAACAATTATATTATGGTTCCTAACTATCCTTACCATCGAACCACCTCAAGTAACTCAGCTTGCAGTTATCAAATCGAGCTGAAACTTTACATACGTTTGGTAAATACCATAATCTATTCATATATAAGAGTATTCAGTTGAAGTCCGCTGACCAAACTCATGTAACTTGGCCTGGAGCCATCAAATCGAGCTGAAACTTCACACTTTCGTAGGCCATTTGGGGGGGAAGGGAGATCCAGCTAACACTAATTGAGCATAAATATCATAAATGCTAAATGCGCTTTGCGTGGTGTGCATCAATTGTCATTGCATCATTAATTCCGCATCTAGACGAACCGTCGTCGTCGTCTTGGTCGTCTTGGTCGTCTTGGTCGTGTTGGCCTCACAAAAGCCTCGCTGGCGATGCCAAAAATGAAGAAGCGGCAAAGAAAAGATTCGACGGCTTTTGTGTACAACTTAATAACAACTAATTGTCTTTTTATATGCATATACGAGTATATACGGGGAGGGATATAGGAAAAGCAAGAAGAGGAGAAAAAAAAAGGGGTACAGGATGGGGCATTCATACGGAAACCTGTCTTGGAAATCTCTCTTTGTTTTTTCGTTTTTGTATGTGTGTTTGCGCGCTGGTTCGTCTTTCATCTTTCAGTTGTCAGTAATTTGTGCAGCTCAATATATCAGTCGATATCTTATGAGTTTTTAATTTCAGGTTTCTCATGTGCGCCATCAATGGCAGTCCGAGTCCGTCTCCATCAATTTGATTTCCTACGCGCCGGGTTTTTCTCGCTTGAAAAGGACAAATCGTTAAGGGGAACAGAGCCAGAGTCAGAGTCAGAGTCAGAGTCAGAGCCTCGTCTCTGATGTTGAGGATATTGAATAAAATATCATTTTGTGCACGCCCCCTTTTCGAGAACCGAACTGGCCATGTGATGATGATGATGAGTTTTCGAGTCTAGAGGAAAGCAAGAGGATCTCCGTTCCGTTCCGTTGGCTTATATTGGCAACATTTTGTGTTGTGATCGATACGCTGAATGCTAAATAAAAAATAAAAAAAAAACTGCTATAAGGGAAGAAGGCGAAGAGCAAAGTCCGTTTGTTGAGTAATGACCAGCGCCCGAGGAGTGCACATTAAAAAGGAATCATCATTATTGGCAGAGGGGATAAAGGATTTTACGGGCTCCATTAGGGACAGCGAGTGGACAGCGAGCGCTCTTGATCTTTTTACGCAGAATTCTTTTTTGGCCCCAAAATGTGTCTGTGCACAGTTACATCTTTTACAGCGTGTCTACATTCTTTTTGTGCGATGTTTTTACAATTTTTTATTGATGCCTTAATTAAGTTGTTGGTTTTTGCGCCTAACACACACACACTGGCACACACACACGCCCACACGCCAACGCCAGAAGAAGACTCTTCAATATGCATTCCGTCTGCCGTCTGGCGCGGTCTTTTTTTTTCTCTCTGCTTTTTTCCGTCTCTTTTTTTTCTGTTTTTTTTTTTTTTATTATTTTTGGCACGACATGAAAATTAGTTTAGAATTTAATTCGCTTTGACTTTTGAGTGCTTGTTACCATTTGCAATCCATTCCCAGTCCCCCTCTCCGGCCCCGCCTGTGTGCTGTGTGTACAAAGCAGTTTTATGTTTAATTTGATGTTATTGAAATATTTGATGTGGCATAACTTTTGCTGTTGTGTGTTTACCTATGTGTAGAATCTAGATTCAAGCTAAATCAACATCGGGAGACCTAGTATAGCTAGCTCTTCCCCCCAATTTTTCTCGCTTTTCATTGGAATCGACAGACGCTCGATTGAGCTTTATAGTTGCACAAATATACGAAATACATAAAATATGGGCGGCCGGGTTGGTTGGTCGGGTAGCGCCTCGAAAATGTTTATATTATTAATTATGTGAAATTTCCCCAAGATTCCGGTATCCCATATCCATATCGGTTTTGCGGTTTTGCACTGCGGCAGCGCCAGCGGCGGGGGAATCAGTTTTTTTGTGTTTCGATAGCGGAAAATATGCCCAGTAGGTTCCACATTGTTGCGATAAGCGAGTAGTTTTTGTATTAAAAGTGCTGTTTTAAAGCCGTTTCTTTTCGTCTACCATGCATTTGTATAATCCCCAGATTGTTGTGTTCACTTTTCATTGGAATCCATCGAGAATTGATGGTTGATTTCATGAGGGTTTCGGGGTTTTTTTTGTTTTTTAACTTTTTCACTAGTACTAGTTTTTTTTGTTGTAATTTTCTATGGTTAACCCAAGCGAATTAATTTCATTTGTTAATGTTTCACAAATATGCCGTGTGATTTGCATGATATATGGATGGTGCTTAATCCCTTTGAGGAGCTCCTGGCTCTGGGCAGGGGAACCAGTTTCCCCGGCCTCGTTCCCGTTCCCATTCCGGGCCCCGGTCGCATCTTGTCAGCGTCGTCGATTAATTCCCGGAGAGTCTCTGGGTTTCGGTTTCTCGGTTTCTGACCTGGCCGGAAGGGGGAAAAATTGGGAATCTTGTCGCTGCTGTTTGACCCTTTCACATGGGTGGTTGCTCTTTTTCCCCTCCCGGAGAGACAGAGCGAGCGAGCGAGTGGAAGGAAGGGTTGCTCCTGGGGTGGGATTGCATTGGATTGGATTGGCTTCGGCCCTGGACCTGGACCTGGGCCTGGGCCAGTTTTGTCAATTGTCGGGCCTGTTTCGCTATAATTTATCAGTCGGTATGCAAATGAGTTTGATTTATTCAATGAGCTGAGCACAATTCCCAAAAAGTTCGGGAAAAAAATCAAACGAAATTATATATTCGACCCTTCCTTCCTTGTCTCTATATAGTTTTTGTGGACAGCTGGGATTAAATTCTTTCGTTTTTTTTTTTTGGTGAGTTTTTTGTGTGTCTTTTTTCTGCTATTTGTTTTTTGCATTTTCTAGCTTGCAGCATGCCACAAAATGCTTCGCCTCATTGCAAGGCAACAGACGTAAAAAAATATACAAAAAAAAGAGGAAAATATATCTGCGGCATATGCGCTGCGAATGGGAATGGGTATAGAGTGTGTAGAGTGTGTAGCGGGGGGCTACCGATCCCGATCCCGATCCCGATCCCGAGTAAAATAAAAACACATTTATGCGTTTTATCTGCGCTGAGGAGCAAGGGCGCTCGGAGCAAGTATGCCCCACTCAATCATAAAGCATTGGCAGGCGTAAATCAAATCAAGTAAAGAGCAGCGGCAGCAGCAGGAGGAGCTTGCTGCATGTTGCACGCACACAGACAATGATTAAGTAGGCAAAATACCCTTTCCTTTTCCAGCCCCCCAGCCCCCAGCCCCCCTATTCCCGGGCAGTGTGTTTCCAGTGTTCCTTAGTTCGTTTTTTTTTTATGTTTTTAATTATTGCCGCACGGTGGCTGAAAAACACAGTGACAAACAATGCGCACATGTGGCTGCCCTGCTCTGCTCCTCTTCCCCTATATTTAGATTCTTTTTCTTGCCGCCTCCTCGGGGCTCCCTTTTGCTGCTTCCTATATATGCATATATATATATAAACACTATATATTGATCACACGATTTTTTAACTCTTCTTCTTGGCCCCAACCATATCGGTTTTCATCTCTGGTTTTTCTGTGAAATGCAACTTCAACGATTGATAGAAGGAGATTCTCGAGAGGCGAAATAACTCAAGAGTTCGATTTTCAGATCTGTTGGCCGCGATAATACCGCCCCCGGAAAAATTCTCATCAAAGCGAATGATGATTTTCCTCGGAGCTTCTCACATCCCCGACTTTTGAGCTGGGAAGACTAGACCAGGGCCCCCTCTTCAATGGCTAGATTTCAGCTTCGGCTGCTGACGCGGCTTTTCTCAAGCTGCCTTTGTGTGCGCGGAGATCATCTTCATCATCGGATTGTTCCCTTGTTGTGGTGTCCAAAATAATGCTTAAACATATGAATTATTATATAGATCAGAGCTGCAAATGTACAGCGACAATGATGGGGGAAGATATCCAGCACAGCACTGAGCGGAAATTATTGATAAAATATTAAATAACTTTTGGAAATGATACTTCTTTTCTTTTTTTGTATATATTTTATTTCAAAATTGTTTCTTAGATCTAGAATTTCAGAAGTTTAAGAAGCTCAAAGCTTACAAGAAGCCTCTGCTGTCTTCGTTTGCTCAGCACTAAAATTCCCAAACACAGTTTTGGGGGCATACAAGCTGAATTTAGAAGCTGGTCTCAAGAGCTATATATATTTTATATAAATTCAATTAATTTATACAAGTAGTAAGGCTCATAAATTCTTTAATACACTTTTCTTATATTTTAAGCTGTAGAAAATTTGTAAAAATCCTCTCGATTTTTCTCCCAGTGCACGGCAGCAGTAGCAGTAGCAGTGACAGCTCTTCTTGGGCATATTTGTTGGTGCTTGTGTTTTACTAAATACTTTGTCTGTTTAGATACACACTCGTACCCACACTCGCTGGCACACACACACACACAACTTGGCAGCCAGCGATCAATGTGATCAATCGTGCTTCAATTTTTCTTCTCTATTTTTTTTGTTTTTTTTTTTGTGTTTTGTTGTTATTTTTTGGAAAGAAGAAAGAGATTTTGTTCGCTGTCTGCTGTTTTTGTCAGCGGAAATCTTTTGTGCCACTCTATGCTATATATGTGGCCTCAAGTGGTCGTTGTTGTTGTTGTTGGTGTTGTTGTTGGTGTTGTTGTTGGTGTTGTTGTTGGTGTTGTTGTTGTATTATTAGCTAGTTCGGTTTCTTCTTTTTTTGGAGGAGAAGAATGTGGGGTTCTTGTGTCTCCTTCAACAAGTGGCAGTTGAACGGTTGCTAAGTAGCTGGGATAATGGCAAAGCGTAATGTGCCTTCTTCACTCCCCTAACTATATCCGATATATCCCTCGCATAATTGAGTGTCAATTATACACACACACACACACTAGAGTGTGTGTGTCAGCTGTTGAAAATATTAGAAAAAATTATGGACGTAAATATTATGCATTTCATTGATGTTTTTCCCTGCCATTTCGGGGGAGTAGGAGAGGGCGTGCTGTGAAACAGTTTTTTAATGTGGGGAAGGAAAACATCTTCATTTATTAATTTATGGCTTTCGGGGCCACAAGGAAAATGTGGTGTTTGTGTGGAAAAATTCGAGGGAAAAATATTCAAAAAAATAAAAGAAAGATATATGGAGGAAAGAGGAAACGAAGGAACTTCTCCCGGGCATATTTCTATTATCCTTTTGCAATAATCAAGAATGCCTCCAGCTTGTGCCATTTTGAGATGATCTCAGTTGATTTTTGTTTTTTGGAGCATGTGCCGGGGGCAGAGAATAATTCGGAGAATTCCCCGAGAACAGGGAAGGAACACAACCGAGCACAGTTTCCATATATATATATATATACAAATATATATAGCGGCCAGACGGAGATGCGATGCATAAAATCAAATTGCACTTGTTGGCAGCCATCGTCGTCACTGGGGAAATGAAGAGGCTAATAAAAAATTTTCGCTGCTGCCATATCGAACGACATAAAAACTGATCGACAACGACAAATATAAACTCGGTGGCTGCGCGTCCACGATCTGTATTTTGGTTTTTTTTCTTCAGTGTTCTGTGTTTTTCGGGAGGCATGAAAAAATAATGCCCAGTATATTTGCCTTTTTCTGGGGATCTTTCTGTCGGAATCGGAATCGGAATCAGCATCGGTATCGGTATGGGTATGGGTATGGGTTGGGTGTTGTTGTAAATTTTAATGATCTGTCATTTCGATTTATTTTATTTTCAACCGAAAAACCCGAACGAGATACAGAGAGACAAAAGCCAAACTGACTCTCCTCCGATCGCAGTCGCAGCGCACGTCAGCTGCATATTAAATTAAAAGGTATTATATTGTACTAAATATATATATGTATATGCCTCTCGATTTCGATGGGACACAAACAGTGGCAGAGGGGAAGAGCGGGACATGACACATGACGAAGTGTGATCATCTGATCTGCTCCGGACTTCGATAAAAATATCCAACACGCATCGATAGAATTTGAATTTCAGTTTCGGTTTCAGTTCTTCGACGAGCTCCTCGAGTTCTTCCACCAATTTGGCATAGTTTCTGTCGGCGGTGGCCCATTGTGGGCACTATACTCGTATAGTGTTGGTGGTGGTGGGGGGGGGGGTGAGACCAATTCTACCGATTCTACCGATTCTTCTGATTCTTCTGATTCTTCGATGGGAACTAGAGCGCACTGCACGCTTTGTTCTGTGTCTTCTGTGTCGCTTGTCGTCGCCGTGTGTCTCGCTTTTATAATTTTTTTGTATCGCATTTTTTTTTTATATTCATTCTACTTTTAATTTATTTGTTTTTTTGATTTCACAATATTTCGATCGGGCCAGGCAAATAAATTTTCAAACACCTCGCACACACACACACACACTAATAATAATTTTTACTGGGCTTTCAGAAAACCGAAAATTTATTGAAAGTCTTTTTGAGCTGAACAAAAAGAAAAAAAAAACTGAAAAGCAAAACCGAAACCGAAACAAAGGAAAGCAAAGTTTGTCATAAAATTTTATAACTTTTTCGCCGTGCTGCGTATATAAGATATATCTATAAGTACACAGCCGTATAGTATATGTATCTGTATCTGTATCTGCGCCACAGTCTAGGATATCAGTTGTGACAATTTATGGTGATTGCCAATAGTGTATACTTATGCTGTATGGCGTGGGCGTTGGCCCATTGTTATGTTTTCGGGGATTAGTTTGCCACTGTTAATTTGTTAAAATTTATTTCAAATAGTTTTTCTCGTTTTTTCTCGATTTCCCCCCTGTTTTCCCCCCGATTTTCCCGCTCTCCGTTCGCCGTGTGTGTCTTTGTTGCCTTCTTCTTGATTTTTCCGGGGAAGTTAAGGGGGGGTTCGCTCGTTCTTTGGGCTTTGACTTAATGGCCGTGTCCATGATAGTTTTGCTCATTTGGCTGCGGTATCGGGGCATCCATAAATATTTAAGAGGTCATAAAAGCGAGGGCAGGACCGATCCCGAAACCCATCTACCGCCTACCCCCCCGCCCGCCCGCTCATAATTGGCAAGCACTGATAAGCACATATAACTCGTATTCCCTTTAATTATGATATAATGTTTTTGGGGCCAAAAACTTTTCCCGCCGCCACTGTTTGCCGCCGTTGCTTAATTGCCAAACATTTTTGGCATCCGTAAGGGCCTGGGCCTGGGCCGAGCTGAGCTGAGTTTTCTGGTAAATTTCTATTGAATCCTCTAGTGCTGTGCGTGGTGTGTGTGTGTGTGTGTTTATTTATTTATTTATTATTATTTTTCGCTTCGAGTAAACCGTTTATGAAGTCATAATTTCTGTCATATCATGCTCTTGGCCCAGATCGGTGGCTTATGATAAGCCAAACTTCCATAAAACCAACAGCGGAGAGGGTCAACCTCTGATGAATCTTAAGTGGCCGCCGCCGGCCGCCTGTGCCGCAGGGTCTTCGAGTGTTTAATTTGATTTTTCCCCCGAATCATAGGTTTTTTGTTTTAGTGAATAGTTTAATAGTTTACTAGTTGACTGACTATGTTCATTTTTTATTGCATTTAAATGTTTACTAGAGGTTTGTTTACATAATCAATAATCCATCCGTGTGGTTAGTGTGGCCAACTGCCTTGCTGTTACAGTTAGTGTGGCCAGGCTAGGTCTGTTTACTCTTAAGCTTAAGTGTGAGCTATGTAGTTTCCTCTTTAATAACAGTGCGACCTTGCCAGTGTGCCCAACTCCCTTGGCCAATGTGACCAGCTGCTAATTTGATTCTCGCATTGTGTCATTAACCTCCGCACACACACACACGGCATAGAAGGCTTTTAGAGAGCATTAACTGCTTTGGCCTGTGTTTTGGTGCCAGCCAAAAACTATGCCAAAAACTTTCAAGGACACATCCAATGCAGCAGCAGTAGCAGCAAGGGGGCGTGGCTGGGGTGGAAGGGGGAATGCGGCTGACAGAATCATGCGTTTCATGCGGCATTTTCCGAGACGCGCACATGCAGCAGCAGCAGCAGTAGGAGAAGCAGCTGCCACCCATCTTTGCCTTTGGGTGGGCTCTGCCTCCCCCTCTGCCTCCACACACAGTCTGTCTCTTTCTGTCGCCACCGCAAAACGTGCGTAATTAAAAGTGTTTCAGTGTGTGTGTGTGTGTGGGAGTTTACAGTTAGCGCTTCCAGCAAGTCTTTAAGCAATAGTTACCGTAAATCTTGAGTAATTGGAAAATTTCAAAGGAAAAACATTAAAGCCACCTGAAAATAAATTATAAAGTATCTCAGATAAATGAACATAAAATAATAAAATAATATTTAATATATAGTTATTAAATAAATTATTATTAAAATTTTTTATAAGCAAACTTCAATGAAAACAATCCTTGTAAATGGTTTTAATTCCTAGAATTAAGCTCGCTTAATAGTTAGCCCAGTTAGCCTTCGTCCTTGTCGCTTTAAGCTGTTGCTTCCTGGCTTTAAAGTTGTCTCTGAGCCTTTTTGGGATTAGGCTCAGGCTCGGGCGCACACACACACACTCGCTGGCTCGTGCTCTCTCGCTCTCTGGCTATATATATATACGTATATCCTGGCATATTGAAGCTCAAGGACGTGGTCTAAGTTTAAGACAGCAACAAACAAAAACACAAAAATATTTGAAAAAAAAAAACAGAACAGAACACAAACAACAAGGAGAGCGCAGTACAAAGCCAAAAGTGCCTTGTCTTTGGAAAAGCCCTCCGCATTTTCCACTACTCCACGGCGTCCGTCGCCTGTCCCCCCTTTGAGTCCCATGTCTTGTTCGTCTTTTGCTCGGCTCTGCTTTCTGCTTTCTGTTTTCTGCTTTTTGCTACTAATTTTGCTACTTTGCCTGCCACACACACACACAGAGAGACACAGAGAGAGAGAGAGAGGGAGAAAAGCGTTTAATTTACTCCATGGGCGCCTTACACTAGGCTATGGCTTTTCTTTTTTCGGGACGTTCTCATTTTCCTTTAAATTTAATTTCTTTTGCTAGTTTTTTGCCAGGCCAGCTGACGACGACGACTACGACGTCGTCGCTGTCGGCTTGCTTAGAATTTTCGTTATTGTTTTGTTGTCTGAGGTTAGTTTTCACTGCCGACGACGACGACGACGACGACGACGGAGACGACGGCGTCATCATCATCGCCCGGCATTTTCCGTTGCCTCTTGGCACATTTTCCCCGTCTGGTTTTTGGCCCTGTGTGTGTGTGTGTTGTTTGTGCCTTTTTACTGCTGGCTTTAATTAGAACATTTCACTCTTTTCGGGGTGGCAACAGTTGGGCGGCAAGCTGGCTTAAAGCCTTCAACGGAAGAAACTCCGCTCAAGGCCCCGCCACCGCACTTTAAAGGCCATTTTAAACTCTTAAAGAACCAATAAGAATAAGGAGAATTTTCTTTCTTAATTTTTTGCTTTAGTTTTGCAACTATTAAAAATGAAACTAAAAGAAAATACATTTTATATTATATATATTTTCTAGTTATAAATCCCAAACTAATATTAACATTTTCTTTATTTTATTTACAGGTATGTGTACCAACAACCCCGAAAAGTCCCTTAATACGGTCTAGTTCGTAAGGAAATAAGTAAGTTGGCATCCCAAGGAAGTGATGGGAAAGGCTTCCCTAGTTCCTTAGTCTGGTATTCAAGGAAAACTCCTGCTCCTATTTATTTGTTTTAAGTACTCAGCTTAATAGTTTTTTATGGGACAGGAGGAGGGAGCTATTGTTTTGGTAGCACTTATCGAACAACATCTGTTGGACATAACACTTCCCAGCGCCAGCGTCAGCGTCAGCTCCTTGGTTCCCAGATCTGAAGAGATCCCTCGATGCCGGGATCCCTCGATCCCTATAACATACTCCCTCCCCCCCATACTCCTTGATGGCAAAGCACATCTCATTGAATTCGTCGCAGACGCCGCACTATAGCATATATGTAGTATATATGGTATGATATGATATATGGCCAGATCCGGAGCATACACACACGCACACACACCTTTTACACCCCGAAAATGAGGTCTGTAATATTCCTTGAGGAAGCCAAAAATAGATAGACAGCAGAGCAGAGCAGAGGAGAGCCTTTAATTGGGAGGAAGTCATTGAATCACATATTTCATTGTTGGAGCAACATAAGTCCGCATTTTGATTTATATGCACGCCCGCGCACTTAATACCCGGTACCCCAGTACCCAGTACCCAGTATATTGTATTTTTCTTACTTGGAACTTAATGTTCGATCTGGCTCTCTGACTCCGGAATAGAGGTTCGGTTCTGTTCTGTTCATCTTCTCTTATGCAAATCCCAACTCAACTGGAGAAATCAAATTAAAGGCGGGCGCGAAAAGCAAAGCATCATATTGTGTCAGGGAAGAGCAGAAAAGCAGAAGAGCAGACAAGCAGAGATCGCAGGCAGAAAAGCAGAAGCAGAAGCAGAACCAGCATCGTACTACCTCTCCCTTATGGCATTCAATTTTAATTTGAATTTCCGTTGAGCATAAAAACTGAATGTGTGTGTGTGTGTGGAAAAGGGCAGAAGGGACAGGGATACTACCGACTAATAAATCTATAAAGTGGCAAACGCAAGTACACGCATTATTACTTTGATTTTTTATGATGAAGACAGGAAGCAGCTCTCTGCCCACACTCTCTGGGTAGAACAATAAAATGTTGGCCCCGCTTCTGTTTCGACTTTTGTTTCACTGCTGATTGCCTTTGATTTTCGGGCTATTTATGCTCCGAACTGAAGCTGAAACTGAAACAGAGGCTGAAGCTGAGGCTGTGGCTGAGGCTCAGCTCTCGGGCTTTGCCTCGCTTTCAATTTATTTTTGGAGCGACTTCCGTTTGTTCTACATTGACATGCCAGCAGTGGCCAGTGTAGTCGTCAAATCGAATTCAATTAAGTGTCTTTCCGCTGCCAACGTCCGGCATGGATCTCCTCGCCTCATCTCACAACTCATATCTCAGTCCGAGGTTCGGGGCCGGGGCCGGTAGTCGAACTGATTTACCAGTTAAACGCAACACTTTTTCTGCTCTCTCGGTCTGCCCGGGCAATTGATCATACTAATGATTATTATCTGGCCGCCGGACGAGACAATCCCAATTCCATTCCCATTCCCATTCCCAAACGCAAACCCAAACCCAAACCAAAACCAAAACCGAACCGAGTCTGATAATTGAAGTCAACTTAGCCGAGCTTAGGCTCATTGTAAGATTGTTTAACTACCGGATGTTTTAAGCTGCGCGATCGCCATAAATGCGGCTTCGCTTCTGTTTGTTTCTTTGCTTTGGCTTTGCTTTGTTTGATAGTTCAGTGCTGGTCGAATAAAAAAAATCAAATTATTATGGCTTTGCATGTGGCGATTTCATTGATTTGTTTATACGTTTTGGCCGCACAATCGAAGCTTTGATCGTGCCAAGTTTGAGCTTTGTGGCCTAGACAGAAGTCGAGTTACCTGAGGTTAGGTTTCTTGTTTTTGTCATTATCTTAGCTTCTAAAGTGGATATCTCTTTGGTTTTCCACCACAAGTCATATATCAATATAAGCATTAAGTGTATAAAGATTCAGATCTGTAGCCCTCACAGAAGTCGAGTTCCTTGAGGTTAGGTTTCTTGTTTCTTTCATTATTAAGGCATTTTGGTATGGGAATCAATTCTTTTATATTTCTATAAGTTTTAGAGGAATGTTGGGGTTAAGTTCTAAAAGATTCAGATCTGTAGTCCTCACAAAAGTCAAGTTACTCCTCCAGGAAACTTCCTGCACACACACACACACACCTACTAAGCCAGCTAACTCGACAGATTCTCGGCTATTATTGATGGACCGAGCGGGGGCTTAAGCCTAAGTCAAGTCTCAGCCTCAGAGCCACTCAAGTAACCGAGTTACGTGAGGTTAGTCCGACCGGGGTGTTGGTAGTAGGGGCTCGGGTTCAGGTTCAGGAAGTGCTTGCCAGGGCGAGGGGGAATGGGGATGGGGATAGGGATGGGGATAGGGAGCATTAAAAATCATCAAATAGCGCTGGCAGAGGGCAATTTATTGCCATGTACACGGCCAGAGCTATTCAGAAAAGTGCTCCAGCCATTCTAGATGGTATATAATGGCATGCACACAAATATCTATAGCCTGCCCATATATATGCATGGGCTATGTATGGATTGCTGCTGCCCCCTCTCTCTCTATATATATATATGTATATATATATGAGTGTGTGTGTGTATATATAGAAAAATGGCAAAAATCCTGCGCGCGCTCCAAAAGAAATAAATTCCCTTATTTTCTTATTTTTTCTTTACTTTACTTGTTTTTTTTCTTATATGCCGCGATTGCTTCTTCTTCTCCAACTTCGTTTTTCTTTTTATTTTTCCCTCGCTCTTCCTTTTTTTTCGTTTTTATTTTGTTTTCTTTATTTTTCTTTTTTTTTGTATTTTTTTTGTATATATATTTTCCTCCCGATTTTCATTTCTGCTAACGCGCGCAATCAAGAACAGGAGCCCCGCCACACACACGAGAGCGAGCAAGAGAGCGCGTTCGACTCCTAGGACCTCCCGAAGTCCACCCATCCCCATCCTCTTCCTTTATTTCTTTCGCTTCGAGTTTCTCTTTATTTTATTTCACTTTTTTTTGCTTGCTCCGACTCCGGCTCCCACTCCGGCTCCCACTTCTGCTCCTGCTCCTGCTCCATCTCTCTGCCTGGCTCTTCTTTTTACACATATCGGGAAATATCCTTGAATCGGAATGTACGACGGCTCCTCCTCCTGCAGCCATCCCCCAAAGCCCCCCAGACCGTGCCGGAGCTGGCTGGCAATCATCCCTACCGAACAAAAATCTATACACGTCAGAAAGAAAGAAAGAAAACGAAACCCGAAAGTGAAGATGAAATGAAATAAAGCAGCAGCCGAAAAAGAGTAGGGTGTCGGGCGTAGGGCGTAGGGCGTAGGACGTTGGGGGGGTGGCTTAACTAAGGGTGGCAAGGCTATGTTCTCCCGTTCTCAGTTCGGGGCAAAAAAAAAAGAAAAAGCGATGAACAAAAAAGAGACGTAGGGAGCGCATAAAAATTGGCAGCAGTTTGGGGCAGACAGCATCGCAGACAAGTAAACTTTTTTATGCCACCCCCTAGGCAGCCACACACAAACACACACACACAGACAGACAGGACAGGACAGGACATGAACGGAGGGACGACGGGGCCAGGACTAAAGCTGAAGCCATCGTCTCGGGCAAAACGACAAATGTGAAAGGACATTGTCGTCGTCGTCGTAGTCATCGTCGTCGTTGCCGTCGTCGTCGTCGTCGTCGTCGTCGTCATCATCATCGTTTGTAGTCCTCGGCAGAGGAGCCTCTGGTTGCCTCCCTGGCCTGCCCCCCTCACATCCTTAGCCCGAGTACGAAGGACGACGCCTGCACTGAGTCTCCTCTTCT
Source organism: Drosophila parvula (assembly GCA_018904695.1). Lineage (NCBI taxonomy): Eukaryota > Metazoa > Arthropoda > Insecta > Diptera > Drosophilidae > Drosophila > Drosophila parvula. The sequence goes on from JAEIIG010000707.1 coordinate 34,563, forward strand.
CGCTGCTCTCCATGGCTGTCCATGTCCATGTCCATGTCCTGTTCAGTTCAGTTCAGTTCTGTTCTGAGTGCGTCGACACTGACTCCCTGGCACCCTCATCCTTGCAGGACCTTGCGGGTATCCCTCTGCAGTCTCTGCAGAATGCGAAATGGGAAATGGGAAATGGGAAATGGGAAACGGGAGGCTGACTCTCAGTACAACGCCTTCTTTTTGTATTGGCAGACTTCGTTTATGGCGATGGGGATAAAAGAGGGATTTGTGTGTTTCGTGTGGAGGAGGACTCTCGGGCAATCGGAAACCAATCGGAATTGGTAATCGGAAATGTTGGGAGGAACAAAGGATCTGCCAAGATGCAACCAAAATAGCTGTTGCAAGCTCAAGACCTTGCAGAAAATCCTTAAATCGTATTGCCTTAGCCAGGGATTTAAGGCTTACTTAAAGTAGATAGGGATAGTATCTCTCCCTCGAACTAGATAGGGGATATTAGTATCTCTAACTCGAAGTAGATAGGGACAGTCATTTTTATAGAATTCCCTTTTTGTAAATATTAATAAATCTCATTAGTGAGAATTCCGATATGATGGGTCCTTGAACTGTAAGGATTTCCACACACATAGATGTCCCTGAACAACAAAAAAAGCCCACAACAACAAGTGGTGAATATATATACCTCTACTATATATATACATATACATATATACACACATATTTCGATATATATAGAGTGGCAAACGAAGCGAGTCCCTTCACATCCACTTTACTTCATACGGTCCTTTTTTTTTGTATTTTCTCTGCTTGCCCCGAATGTCCTTCGGTATGTGTATTTGTGTGTGAGTGTGTGAGTCCTGGGAGGGATCTATGTACGAGCCCTGACCCCCCCCCCCTGACCGTACATTTTCGTACGTTTCGTTTCGATTCGTTTTGCTCCGTATTTATCGACCAATGATATTGGAAATATGTCAGAGATGCGCACAAGGAGCCGGCACTTGCTGCGCTCGGACCTCATGATATTTTGGATTTAGGGGTGGGGTCTCCTCTGTCAGAGGGTAGGAGATTGTGGGCAGAGGAGAGTGATATGGGTAGTGTTGTATTGGCTGAGTATTAACTGGAGTTGAGTTTTGGTAGGGGTTAAGTTTTGTAGTTTCATTTAAAGTTGGGAATTATAGTATGTATGTACATAATTATTATTTGAATAAACTAAGGAGTTTCCAGTTGAGATATAGTATCTACAGGATATAACTTAATAAAAAGTGCAGAATATGGTATAGAAATCATTTATAGGTTATTTTATGGGGAGTATACAAGAGTAATCTTACGATAATTATAATAATTTAACTAAATGATATATGATATAGGGTTCCCTACATCTTAAGATGGAAATATAGCTTGCAAAGAATATAATATAGAAATTTGAAGTCAAGATATTAAGTTTATAATATCATTGAGCGCGGAATACAGTAACTAAGAGTTAAAACTAACTGGAGGTTATATTTTAGGAGTGTTAAATAGATAGCAGGTCAAGATCAAGGGGTAAATATAAGGATATAGTCAATATATGATAATATATATCATATATTTATAGAGATATAGTTAATACAAGTTAATATTAAAGGATAATATAATTATTGGAAGGTTATATAATACAGATATTAGTCTCTATAACCCCAGAACTTTGGTAATACTCCCCTCAAAGGAATTCTAATAAAAAAAAAAAATAACAAAAAATGTGTTACCCCTATTTGCCCCTACACACACACATACACAGTATTTATGTATGTGTGCCTGTGTGAGAGCATCCCTCTGCCGCAGAGCGCCGCCTGTCGTTACCGTTGATTTTCATTGTGTGCCATTTTGATTGGAAAATCGTACGCAATTGGAAATTTTTGCGATTGGCCAAGAGTTCGATACACACACACACACCCGTACACCCATACAGGCGTTCGCACACACACTCGCGTTCCCAACGCAAGCAGCGCTGTCGACTTCGCTGCCTGGGGTTGGATATTATGGAAAATCAATCAGTAAAAAAAGCAACAAAAAGACAAAAAGCTGAAAAAAAAAACCAGACGCTCGCTCTCTCTCTCTCTTTTGGCGCTTTCTAGCTCTGTCTCCCTTTCTCCCGCTGGCTCTCCTTCACTCACACACACACTCGCGCCACCACTCTCTCGTATTGCAGCTGCAAGTTTTGGGCCAAGAAACTGCACGGGCAGCAGCACCAGCACCAGCAACAACAACAACAACAATTATTTCAGGAGCCAGCATGCCAGAGGGAGAGAGGGCGACGAGAGCATCCCGTGAGCGAGAGAGCACTCAAAATAAGGCTCAATACCCAGCGAATCATTGAGTGAAACTGCCAAAGAGAGCGAGTGAGCGCCCGAGTGCGAGAGAGAGAGAGAGCGCCTGTCCGCGAGAGAGCAGTTGCAGCTGATAAGACACCACACACACACACACACATCGTATGCCGTTGTTCAATGTGTGTTCGATAACCCAGAGCAAATGAATGAAAGAGCCCGTCGTTGACGGCGACGCCGACAGAGGCAGAGCATTGGAAGCGGGGAGGGGCGCGCGCCTGCTGCACTCGAGAGGGGTCTCTCTCGCACTCACACGTGCACGGTGGCTACGGCGACGGTGGCGGCGGCGGCGGCGGCGGCAGCAGCAGCGAGGAGCGTGTGAGTGTGCGGACATCGACTGCGTCGCCGTCATCATGAACATCATATATAGATAGATTTTTAACAAACCTGATTGGATGTTATTGACTGGCGCACACACACACGCGCCCCGAACGGCCACCGGGCGATGATTCGTTCGCTCCGCCTGACTGGTTTCCACACACACACTCGCACACACACTCGCATACACGCATGCACGCATACACGCATGTGTGTATCAGCTATCGACAGGCGAACCGAAAAGAAAATAAAATATAAAAGAGGGGCGAAAAAAGAAACGAAACGAAGCGAGGAGGGGCGCGGCGAAAAGGAGAAGGAAATAGGCGGAGGGGCCAATGGACAGGCGACGACGAGAGCCAAGACTCACACACGAGTTCAATACGATGCGATATCGTTTCTCATACGATCTAGCCTCGCATGCCAGTGCCCTGATTCACGATCGATATCGGTATCGGTATCGGTTTCGCCAGCGATAAAGCTGCAGTGAATCATTACGGTACTTACTCTCGCTAAATAAACACAACGAGTGCTCCCTGTTTACGAATTGTAGAAAGTGATGTAAAATAATGGATTTTCTGTACAAATAAGGGGTTTTCGGTAACAAATTTTAAACAATATATTTTTATAGGGTCTTAAATAATAATATTAATATTATTAAATCGGAAATGAATGCAAGAAATAGTTATTTGAGATGAATGTACAATGTCGCCTAAAGAAGACAGTTAGTTGACTGAGATTATATCCTAGAAATACGGGAAAACGTTCTAAAACCTATATTTTGAAGCAATTCTTATCAAAAATATATTTATATTTAATGTATTTATATAATATATTACATATTTATGTAATATTCTTCTATTAAAAATGAATATCCTACAAAAAAGTGTCTTGGGAACATAGAAACCCTTATTCAATTCCCTTCTATCCAGCTGTTATAATCGCCTTGGCTTTAATTACAACGCCGAACCGCGGGATATACTAGGGATTAAGGCCCCTTTCTGTTCACTGGTCTATATATCCGATTATCTCGCCACCCAATGGCCGCATTTTGCTAACCGCCTCAAATTCGACGCATTAAGCCGGGGTAAGGAGCCTGCTGGAGTTTCATCTGCCCAGCTCTGGTGGAAGCCGAGTTACTTGGGGTCAAACTACTCCCTGGATATATCTCAGAGCGCTCTCCTCTGCCAGCTCTATGTACATGCAGTGTGTGTGTATGTGAGCGTGTGTGTGTGTGTGTGTGCGGTGAAAACCAATCACAAGTGGGGCCCCGAAAGGCGTTGCCAATATGTATTGAAAGCAATCCATATAAAGCACACTCTCCTCTGTGTGTGTGTGTGTGTTTATGTGCGAAAGGTTAACAGCTTTTCGTTGCTGCCGACTGCGCTGCCAGCAGCGCTGGCTTTCCTTCTTTTTTTTCCTTGCTCCCTACACACACACACACACAGGGGCAGAGAGACACACGCACACACACACACACACCAGCTCTGGGTTCGTCCAATCGAATTCAATTGACGCACAAATTTTTATGTGCGGAAAAAAAGGAAGGAAAAGCGGCGAAGGAGAGAAAATGCTGCCTCCCCCAGGCAGCTGTGTGTGTGTGTGTGTGTGTGTGTGCGGGGACATCCAATCACCCAAAAACCAACCCCACACCGAACGCCCAAACACCCAAACCCCCAAACCGAACCGAACCGAACCGAAACTGAAACCAATCCAATTTTGGTATTGCCCGTATGGGTTTCTTTCTTTTTTTTTCGCCCTCTGTCGCTGCTTAGCTTTTCCTTTTCCCGCCCCCTTTTCTTCTTTTTTTTTTTGGGAAACTCTCTCGCTGTCCTTTTTCATCTTGGCACCCGAACGAACCCAAAAAACCGAAGCTTTGGCGTCACAAAAAAAGAAATGAGGAAATAAATATAAAAAAAAAGAATGGAATAAAATGAGTGAGAAAAACCAATGAATGGGGGATGGGGGATGGGGGGGTTGGAAAACCAGACAGCCATAAAACAGCAGAGGGTGGGTGGGTGCTGGGTGAGATAAAAAAAAAGCCAAGGGAATAAAAAAAAGGACGAAATACAAGGCGGCGAGGCAAGGCAAGGCAAGGCACTTTCACTCGACTCAATGCCGAACATCGTTGAAGCCTTAAAGCTGCCCAAAGGAAATGTCAACCCAAAGGCAGCCATCCCCACCCTCCCCTCCAACAAGGAGGGGAGCGAGAGCGATAGAGAGAGAGAGAGAGAGAGCAATTCCACTCGTCGTCGGCTCTATCCTTCTCCTTTTTTTAGGGTGGCTTCGGTTAAGAAAAAAAAAGGAAAAAATATATATATGTTGAAAAACCGAAACGTAACAGAGAAAAAGGAGCGAAATATACATACGAACATCGATTTCGATTGGGAAGCCATCAACAGCTAGAGTCCTGAGAACCAGGGGGGTGGTGGGGGGTCCACCCTTAGAACCCCCCCTAACTTGGAGAGGGAGCTTCGGTTTTTCGGGCTCGTGTGTTCGGTCTGCTGTCGATGGCAATAAGGCTCTCTCTCGCACTCTCGCTCTCTCTCTCTCTCGCTCGCTCGCGTAGAGCGCCCTTAAAGCTTCGGTTTTTTTCTTACTTGCTTTTTTTCCCAACCCCCCATCCCCCCTCTTTTTTTTTTTTGGGGCATTGAATTGGGGAGGGGTTGGGTTGGGTATAAAGATTGGGTTTGGGGTGGATTGGGGATTGGGGATTGAGGATTGGGTGTGGAAGGTTGACAAGTTCCAAAGTTCCGAAGGCGCCCAACCAGCGATGAGCGCTCGGGAGTTTCGCTTGGAGCATGGGGGATGGGGAATGGGGGGGGTGTTACGTCAATATATTATATACATGTGTAGGGAGCGAAAGGAAAAAAATCCAAAGAAGAGGGCTGGAAAAAAAAAGAAGGCAAAAGGAGCTGCTGGGAAATGTAATCAAGTGAGCTGGGAGGGATGTGTTGGTGTATCGTGTTGGTGTTGGTGTTGCTGTTGTTGAAGCCCTCCTCGCTGTTGTTGTAGCTGTTGTTGTTGTTGTTGTTGTTGAGTGGCGAGTGTATAAAAATAGTAGCATGCTTTTAGGTGCTAAGCAGCGCACTCAACAAGCAACTGCAGCAAAGGAGCAGAGGCAGGTGTGCGGAGCAGGTGTGCGAGGCAGCAGGTGTGCCTCGCTGTGTATTTATGTCATTATTGAATATGCGTTCGAGGCGCAGCAGCAGCCAACCCAAATCCAGCTTAGACATGTGTATCTTATGGATACAGCAGCATCGGGGCTTATGTACTCGAAAAAGCATAGCTCACACACAGACTCGCATGCGTTTTTATGCTTATTCGATTTTATTCAAGTGCTGCTGCTGCTGCTGCTGCTGCTGCTGCCAACTACAGACACAGCAGCGGATACACACAGCGGCGGCGATAGGGAGCCACAGATACACAGATACACAGACAGAGATACATTTGCGAGGAGCATCAGGATTTGCTGGCTGCCTCCCTCATCCACCTTTCCTTCTTTTTTTTCGCTGGCTCCGATTTCTTTTCACTTGGCAGATTTTTCTTTCCCATTTCCCATTTCCATTTCCATTTCTTTTTCGTTTTGCTTCTGATATATTTTCCTTTTTTTTCTCCCCCCGTTTTATTATTGCTGATTTTTCTGCCACTTGTGCTCCGCCCCGTTTTATTGTAGGGTCTTTGCCTGATACATATACATATAGATGGCTATATAGATGGGCACGTACATGCACATATATATCAGAATGCTGCCTTATACATATATTATATATAGATATATAGCATTCTTCTTTCGCTTTTTTTTTCGGTTTTTTTTTGGGCTGTATTTCATTTGATGTCATCTCGTTTTCGTTTTGGTTTCTTATTTATTTATGGTCAGGTGGTCAGGAGTTCAAGATAGTCTACGATATATTAATATTATAGGGGCATCTCCATCTGAAAGTGATTGATAGAGGTCCCTGATGGATTCTTCATATTTCATAAAGAAATAGGTTTATATTTGAAGGGGATATAATTATTATAAAGGATAAATCAGGGTTTTTTGGTAACAAATCCTCTATAAACTCTTTTTTTTGGGGCTGACTTAACATAAATGTAGATAAACCCTCTTTATTTATCTTACCTCTAGACGTCGTCGAGATGATGATGATGATGATGGCTTGTCCAAGTAGCTCAAGGTTTCCAGTTTTCACACCCAACTAACTAGCCAGCGACGACGCCATTGCCTAATCGGAGCACGGCACATAGTCACCTCGCCCTCTCGCATATATGTATATATCTGTATATATCTGTATATATCTGGCCGATTTCTTACAAATCACTATATGATCGCGTATAGCCCTACCATAAATCTTTCAACATGTTTAGCCAACAACTAAACAATTTATGACGATTGTGTCTGCCTTGTTAGAGTGTGTGTGTATATGGCCCGCCGATTAACTGATATCTCGGCTATATCTATGGCTATATCTCGCGGTTGCTCGTCAGCCAGCACAGATATGGCTGCCACTTCTTGAATTGCCTTTTCGGGGAGGGAGGGCTGCTTATCATTCGCTCTTCGCCACGCCACATCGTTCTTCTTGTTGTAATTCGCCTTTATTTATACACCTATTTGTTTGTCCACTAAGCAGGCGGCGGCGGCGATATCTTGGCCATATATATATGTGGCAGATAACGCAGATACAGCTGCTATCTGCCCCCCCCCCCCTATATATATAGTATATATACTGTACCCTGTACAGTACTGTATCTTCGACCAATTGGAGGACGCACTCCACTTGACTTGATTACGTCTCTGCTTAAATATGGCAGCTATATGTCTTCGACTCTGGCCTTATCTGCTATCTCTGTAGCTCTAGCTCTAGATGTATCTGTATCTGTATCTGCTCAGTATCTGCTCAGAGTATCTGCTCGGTATCTGTATCTTTAGCAATATTTAAGCACACGAATCGTGTGTATGGCCTTTATAACACCTGATCCCCCCGCAGTGCCACACACATCCCCGGCTGCTTCTGCTTCTATAAAATTGATAAAAAGTATAAGCAGCAACAGGAATTTAATTTTATAATTATGATGATGATGATGTATTTGTTTAGAAATTGTTGCTGCCGCCCCACCCCCTTCCCCCTTCCCTGTCCTCTCCCCTCCAACTAATGCCGCACACAGCTTCAGTAGCTGCCTCTTTCGTCCGCTGCTGCCTTGTGATTATTTTATTTCGTTCTCTTTTTTTTTGTTTTTTTGGGAGCTTTAGATTTGATTTTATTTTGTGTTCGTTTATCACAAAAAATGCTGCGGCCATTGCGTGTGTGGGGCTACACACACACACACACCACTCTCTTGGATTTAATATGAATTTGATATATATATATAAATATATGTGTATGTGTATATGATGGGGCCTGGGTGTGTGTGTGTCTCTCGGTGGGCTCAAGTTTTTTTCGCGCTCCGAATATTTTGTCCAGTGATTATCTACATCAGTTGTTAATTGCTATTTGACGCGTTATATCGGCTACCGACGTGTATACTCCTCCATTGCCAGGCGCCGCAAAAGGAAGTTTTGTCGACTTGGCGGGGCCCACACGGCGAATGCGTAATAAAAGTCAGTAAAGGCAAATAGAAGCGAAATTGCAATGAAAAAAATGTGTCATCCATATTGATTCAGTGAGTCCATATTTTTAGTAGCGGAAGCGAAAATTCATCAAACAGTTATTCACATTGTTGGTTCCTGTTTTTTCTGTAAGGTTTATATAACCCAGAAAAGATTAAAAACTTGATTTAGAAACTGAAGAAATTTCGCAAAATATGAGCTTGAAATTGTGTCATATTTCAAAGAGTTCTTGAGCATAATAAGGTAGTAAATAAAATTATTTAAGTATTACTTTTTGCAATCAGAATCATCTAAATTAATTAATTAAACACTAAATAGTTTTCATTAAAGATTAAAATAGGTAATCGTTAAAGGAAAATCTTAATATATTTCTCAAAACTACCTTTTAAGTAATAAAAATCAACTCATTCTTTATTAAATAAATTACACACTTAAACTACAAATATTTAGGCTTTATAAAAAAATATTTATAATTATTTTAAAGCTACTTTTAAGGTCACAAAAATAACAGCAAGTCTTAAGTTAAGTTATATTGTTTAAATAGTATCTTTTTCAATAAGCATTTCCCCTCTTAATAACCTTTATTAATAATACTTATATTTCTTCTCATTGCAGGTAATATTCCCCCCCCTTATTTTTCCCACCAAACAAAATTCGTAAGTTAAAAATAATAATACAAAAAAAAAAAACAGAAAAAGCGAGGCAGAAACAAGAATTATTATTGCCCAGACACACGGGCCTCTGTGCTCCACTTAAGACGGTGAGCAACTAATGATGTTTGTCGCGACTGGCATTATAATGATAACTACCTCTCATGCGATACGGGGTCCTGTATTTTCCTTCCCTTTTTTATATATATATATATATATATGTATACAGATATGTTTATATATATATTTTTTTTGCTGCGCTTTTTGTTTGCCATGTTTGCTGGCTTCGAGCTTCGAGCCGCATTTCATTCATTTGCGTTTCATTCATGTCGCTGCCGTTGCCTGCCGCCTGTCCTCGCCATCCTCTCCTGCAGCTAAATATGTCAAAACTTGTCTCGTCTGTCTGCCATTAGCAGCAGCAGCAGCAGACATACACACACACGGCACAACACAACACACACAGAGCCGGCAACAACAATACGCCCACACAAAGTGGGCGCAACGGCAACGGCATCATCATGCTCATTACGCGATGATCATCAATTTGCAGACCAGTTTTTGGGCTTTCGCCTTTTGGGGCCTTAGGGTTTAAGGTTTAAGGTTTTCTTTCTTTTTTTTTTGTAGGTCTGCAGTTTTCAAGGTGAAGGGAGTAGGGGTTCAGTTACTTCACCTTAAATGTAATTTATGTTCGGGGCTCACAATAGACTGATCCTGGGGAAGCGAAAGAGTTGGCACACGACTTGATTGCAGCTACTGTGCATTCAATGATTCATTCACCAAAAAATTACAGAATGAAAATAAAGTAAAGCCGAATATACTGTATATATATTCGCCCCCATATTTAGGAAAAAATAACAAGCAAAATAATATTAAAAGGTTTCTTTTTTTAAGTAGAAGGTTGAAGGCCCTTGCAACAGCCAGCACGTGCTTGTTAGGATTAGATCTTAGGAAAGGCTGGCTAGGAAAAAGTATAGGTAAAGAATGTAGGGATTTAATTTCTGTTAAGCGGGTTTCTCTATATATTATATAAGCACGGAGTATATAGTTTCTTTTTTTTTTTGATCAGCTTAGAAGAATTCAATGATTCTTCCAGCACTTATTTCTGAAGATTTAGAAGAAGCTTCTACACCTGAGTGTATTTTCTCTCGGTGCCTTTGTGTGTGTCGCCTTCATTATATGCAAATTTCAATTATTTGCACAAATCAGACGCTCAAGATCTGGCTGAGAGATCCCAGAGCCACGACGACGACGACGACGACGACGACGCATTATTATCAGTGGGCCCCTCCCCCGCAAAAAAAAAAGAGCGGAAAAAATATTGTTCAATTTCGAATTTTCTGTGCTTCGCTTTTTTTTTTTATCGGAGCAAACAGGAAGAGCCATAATATAATTTATTGTATTAATGCTTGTCCCGCATAACGTCAGCATCATCATCATCATCATCATCATCTCCGTCTCCGTCTCCGTCGTCGTCAGAGTTCGTTCAATGGAGAACCATTTCATTGATACCTCGATAAAAATAAGAAAAAAAATATAAAACTTCTTCTTCGGTCTCTTGTATTATTATTAATTTAAACATAAACATGGATTTCCTGTTTGCCCTTGTCGATATGCAAAAAAAAAAAACCAAACGAAGCCCGCTGATGCTTTGAGCGATTCTTTGTTTTGGGTTTCTTTCGATCGAATTTCACATATTGTCTGGAGGAAATTAAATTAAGCGCTCTCCTCGTTTCGGTTTTTTGTCGTTGCTTTTTTTTTTTTTGTCTTGATTTGTATTTTGCTGGAAAGATCATCAAGCATTCAGCATTCATTGAATGCGTGGGAGCATTCGATTTTGATTTTGATTTCGCATTGAAGGTCACCACCGCTCAGCGGATGCCTGATGACGGTTGACGGGGGAATGTCGATTCGATAAACTAACTATTAAGATATTATATATATTTGTGGCTAAGCTTCTCTATAAATATCAGAAAGATATATGGACTTGGCCTGTCGCTAAGCTTTGCTCTTAAATTGATTCACTTTCCAAGCGTTAAGGATTAGTAATATTTAACTGGCAGTTAATTAACTGGGGCCGGCACTGACTGGCTTTAACCTTAGCTTGACATTGAAATGGCATAGGCCTTGGGCTTGGGGAAAGCCCCGAAAAAGCCACAGAGCCAGTGTGGTCTGTCTGTCCCAGCCCCATATTTTAGCTTTTTGCGAAAATTTCGCGCAACCTGCGCATGTTGTTGACATTGCGATGAGTGTGTGGACAATGTGTGTGTGTGTTTGATGGGTGTTGCTGGGGGTGGTGTGTGTGTGTGTGTGTGTGTGGACATCTCGACCAGCGGCCACTGCAATTGACACAATTTCGCAGGGAGACAAGGCCGGCAGAGTGTCGGCCTGGCATTGACCAAAAGGCACTCCTCGCAATGGGTTAATATCTGTGAGTGCGTGTGCGTCGCACACACATGCAATTGATTTGTACTTTGGGGTCAAAAGCATACCAAAAGCATGCCAACGCAACAGTTTGTCCTCTCCCTCTCTCTCTCTCTCTCTCTCTCTGTGTTGTGCGTGAAAAACCGCAACATTTGCAGATGAAAACCACCCACCTATATAGCCCTACCCCTTAACCCCATATTACCCCCCTTTTTGCAGTCACACTCGGCGTGTATTTGCTGGAGGGGAAGGTTTTCCTTTGTTTTTCCGCGACTTTTTTTTCGCGTGAGTGTTTGTTCTTTTTTTTGTTGAGTGGCTTTAAGCTGAAATTAGGTCAAAACTTAAGCCAGGATTGGGGGCAAACAACTAAGTGAAGGAATAAGCTGCATCAAATCTATCGGAATTGAGGGCACAGCAATAGCTATATTATCGATAACACACATCAATAGTAACATCAACAAAAACTAGGAAATACTTAACTTAATCGATATATCGAACTACAATCGATACCTATTACCAAGGCCCATCTCCAATTACGCTGCATTTCTGCCTGTGTCTGCTCTTGTTCTTTGCATCAATTAGTGAAAATCGAATTAATATTGTAATACTTTAATGAAATAATGCCGGGCCTGGCCCAGACAGCGATATTGCCACGACAAGACAAAGACAAAGAGTGAGGGAAAGAGTGAGAGAGTGGGACAGTTATTTATGCGGAACGACAAGATGAATCTGAATATGCGAACTGTCTCCACTTCTCGCTTCTCGCTCTGTCTGCCCAAAAACTAAAGTTGATAAAAATAAACGAGAGGCAACACACATTCAACACACACGGAGACTGCGTAGATATAGGGACATTAGGCAGAGCGGGGCGAGTGCGATGTCTCGTCGCCGACTGAGCAGCAAGCAGCCTTTGTGCAACTTTGTCAATTGTTAGGGCGGTGACACTTGAATTCTGCGGGGGATTTTAGCCATCTCTCCACTCTCTCCCCCCTCTCTTGGCCACTAAATGCCAAGGTGTGGAATGCGTGTATGACAGGAATTGGTTATAAAATATGCTAATTGCCAGGCTAGAGATAGAAAGGAACAGGCTGAACATCGCTGAACATCGCCTGAATGAAGTGTGAGTCCTCTAGATGGGTGTTCTCACTTGATTTTTATTGGGAAAATATGACTAAATATAGTTACGGATCAATGATCTCAACAGAAATAATATTTTCTGTGAGTTAAAACATTATTGTTTGTTGTTGTTGAAATTAATCACAATCACCGGAAAATGAGTAACAGAAAAAAACTAAAGTTAATTAGTGACAAATGCCTTTCCACTCGCTGAACTGCATTAACCCATCATGGCATTGTTTCAACAAATACCCAACTTCATTCCCCCATTTTAGCCAATTAAAATTGCCCATTTAAAATAGCTCGGGCTTCGCTGTAAAGTTTGCCACACAAAGTTGCACACACTCTGTATAATATAGAAAACAATTGCAAATGTCTGTCCGTTTTGCCGCCGCCTCGCCGTTTATGTGAATTATTGGCAAAAATGCATAACGGCAAACAATTGAAAATGCAATCAAGTGTTGGCCAAAATGTCTCATCAGTCTGCTCTATCTTCGTCTCTTTCCCACACTGTCACACACTCTGTGCATCTCGCTCACTCAACGACGACGGCGGCAACATTTGCATTTGCCACCAGCAACAACAACAACGTTGCCAATTAATCAAGAAATTCTTAAATAATTATTTGCCTATTTTTATAGCCGTGGCGACACAAGGAGAGAATCGAGGGATATGAAGACACAAATGCATAAATGCATTCATATATATATACCCATATATATATATATATCTCAGCCGATATGGGGCTTATAGGCTGCATTATAGACAGCCGCTCTGGCTGACTGAGTGACTGGCACGACGACAACATCGTCTGTTGGAGTGTAAATTTGTTGTCAACTCTCAGATATACAAAGTATATAGTATTTTGATATACATATATATGCACAGAGAATGCAGATATAGTCAATATTCTATATAGTACTGGTTCGATAGGGTGAACCCTTGCGATATTTCAAGAGGTTACTTTCTTATAGAAGTGAACCCATTGGATATATCAAGGGTTTACTTTCTTATAGAAGTATTCTATGAATATTCTTACACTGTGTACAGTCTATAGTCTGTTTTTAGCTATAATTCCCAAACAGTTCCGGCAAGGAACTTAGAACTTATATCTTAGTTTTTGAGTTTGACAAACTTTATTTATACATTTTATGATATAACTTTTATCTCAATCCCTAGTAAAGATCTTCAAAATTAGGTTTATCATAAATTGGTCCCCAAAAAGTAGTTCCCCAACAGTTTATGCAACATCTTCTTTTATTAACTTTGCTAATTATATTAAAAATCTCCACTGTACCGCACACACATATATATATATATAGATATATAGATATATGGATATATGCATATATTTATGTCTGTTCCTTCGCCTGATATTTCATGGAAGAAGCAGAAGCCTGCACTTTTCGATTTTCATTTCTGTGATTTGTGTGTCTCCTCCTCCTTCTCCGTCTCTCACAGAGAGAGACCGAGTCTCTAGTTCATTGTTGTTGCAAAAATAAGTTGCCCGCCAGCCATTCCCATTCCCATTCCCACACAAGACCCCCAACCCCAGCCCCCAACCCCTCCCTCCTTAGACCCCACCCCACCCTATATAATGCTGCTCCCTTTTCCGATACACGTTCCTCCATATACAAACAAATTTCTATGAAGCATTGCAGTTAGATGAGCCGTTTAGTGACAGTCAAGTCGTTGAGGGGGGTAAACACAAAATAAATACAACAACAACAAAAAAACATAATAAAAAGAGGATGAGGAGGGGGGAGGAGGGAATAAGAGGAGCAGGGAACAGTGCGAATCACAGTGGCATGCATTTTTATGCAGATATATATTCACATCATCCGCATGTACATACATACTATATATCGAGTGGTGGCGATGGCTGGCCGGGTGCATTGCCATCGCCATTTGCGGGTCGACTAATAATAATAAATATTTTTACAGAAATTAATTAACAGCGGCAGCACCAACAATGGGGCAACAAAGTGTTAAAAGAAGTCTGTGCCGGCAGAGAGAGAGGAGGAGGAGAAAAGGCCAGATATTGAGTGCTATATACGAGTAGGTGGATTCTGATTATCAGCTAGTATTATTCAGTGAATCAGAGTTTTAGGAATTAATTTTATTAAGGGGATTTACTGAAATACTCCCAAGTAACTCGAATAATCAAGTCAGAGCTTGTTTTTAGTTAGAATTCCCAATTAGTTCTGGCCTTGCTTTAATAATAATTCAGTTTTAGCAGTTTCTTCTTGTTATTCTTATATCTAATATATTAAATTATTTGTTATATGACTTTATTATTAGTCAAGAGCTTAAAATAAATAAATTGCCTTAGATTAGCTTAAAATTCCCAATCAGTTCTGTTCTTCTTTAGCTTTAAGTTTGCCCCCCAAAAGTAAACGGATACAAAATTGGAACATTTATTTCCTCTCTTCGAATTCTCCTACTTTTGGGGCAATTACTCAAATTCAAATTAAGTGGCAGCCGCACACACACACAAACACACACACACATGTCCCACAAAAGGAAAGCTCTCCTCCCCCCCCAATCCCCCCTCTTGCTATAGGGAAAATTCCGAAAATGCCGCCGCAACTTGTCTCGTTTTGTAAATAACAAATCAGGCATTTATAAATGATGTGAGCATACAATTTTTGGCGCCACCCCCACCGCCGCCCACAGAAACTCATCCCTTACCGAATATACACACAACCCCCTACCCCTCCCCCCTTCTGAGAGAATTTAACCCACTAAAGCTACGCTGGCAGCAGCACTTGAAACAAAAGCGAACTCTTTGGCAGCTGACACGCGCTGTTGTTTCATTTTGGCAGCAACAAAACTGTCGCCCAAATCAGCCCCCCAAGTCCTTTTTACCGCCCCCCTCGTTTCAGCTTCGCTTTTCCGCCTCACTTTTCCTTCTTACTTTTGCTTGATTTTCCAAAACGTCTTCTTGGTGTGCGTCCTCGTCCTTCGTCGTCTTCGTCGGCGTCGTCGTCGTCGTCGTCGTCGTCTTCCTTCATACGTCTCCTAATAAGACATGATTGTAATTAATTAAATTAATTCGTTTCGGTTTTAATACACGAAATGTTTTTCGATTTTGCCAAGGACAGCAGGAGCAGCCACCCCCTGCCACCACACCCCCCTTGAGGGCACAAAAGGATTGCCAAATAAAAGCGAAAGATTTCTGATTTACGTTCTCAAATATTTGTTTGTCACACACTCTCTAAGCCCAGAGCCCAGAGCCCAAGTGGGAAGGAAAGGTGAGTTTTTCCTCCGCCTACCCAATTTTCCACCACTCCCCCCCTTCGGTGGAAACTATAAAATGTTGTCGATTTTGATTAGGCCAAAAACTTGACAGGCAACGTTGCCAGCATCGTCGTCGTCGTCGTCGTCGTGGCTTTTCATTAAAAATGCCAACTGAGTTTTGTCTTCGGGGTTGCTTTTAGTGGCTGGGCGAAACCCTTTGGTTGCCTTGGTTTTTTGCCCGAGCATCTCGTTGGCATAATGAATTGACATTGATTGGAAATTTTGATTGAAAAAGGGTCTCGTCCTTGGCGCAAATAATAAATTGCTTCATTTTCGGTTTAATTAAGAGAGACTTCGTAGTCTTGGTGTAGTCCAAAGAATTATTGATTCGTTGGTTGGCCTTAAACATTAATACGTTCATTTATATTAATGCTTTGGTCTGATTAAGGATTGCCCTTTGAAAGGATTGCCCAGTTTGGAATTTTCACATATTTAATTAGGCCTCCTTTTATAACCGTGTGTGTGTGTATGTTTTGTGGCCAACTGTACGCGTTGCCTTTTGTTTTAGGACTTTCCCCCAAACTCAAAGCTTCCCCTTTTTTTTGGTGTGTTGCCTGAAACTGAAATCATTAATTTCGTTTAGATTTTAAAATGTCAAATTTATGTAATGGACAACCCTTAGGTAAGCCCCCCCAACTGCCCTGTGAAAGCATTTTGAGGCCCGCATAAAAATGTCAAAAATTACACACGCACACACACACAGAGGAGGCAGGATTTCTAATCATTATTTGTATGGCCTGACCGAACATCCAGAAGGAAAAAAAAAAAAAAGGGAAACCCCCCACACAACAACACACAATGCCCACATATGAGTTATATTTATTTGTATTTGTCTGGGGCCCCCGCCTTTGCTTTGTGCTATTTGGTCAGTGTAATGCTTAATTATTTACTTAGCCGGGATACACACAAAAAAAAAACACACATACAACACAAATATATATGTATGTATGTGTGTATAAAAATATAAAATATAAAACACAAAAGTCCTTGCCTTTTGCCGAAAAAGGCCTACGAAACAAAGTGACCAAAAAATGGGGGTGGTGTTTTGTGGGGCAGACAGAACAATGAGTCCTCTCTGTCCACCTTCTCACACACCTAAAAAAAAAGGGTCATCACACACACACACACTCACACACACACACACTCACACACACACACATGTACATGTTCATTTTTGATGTACGATTGCTCCCGTTTTCCCCGGTTTTCCGGGGGAGATGGGCACTTTTTGGGCCACAAAAAAGGTATGCATACGTTATGTAATAATAAGGATAAGCCAAAAAATTATTATTACTTTTGGTCACTCAATGTGAATGGTTTTTGCTGCCAACCAGAAAAAGGGGGAGTGACGCCTCAAGCCCCCACACCCAACATAAAATAAAATAAAAAAAAAACAAAGAGGGTTGCATAGAAAAGGCGGATTCGTTAAGTCTCGTCCGTCGTTAATCACCAAATGGCAGTAAACTTCGGGCCAAAGGAATTACCAAAAATTTGTATATCTAATGAGGGGTTTTCTTTTTTTGCAAATTTTTAACTGAGCTCTAGCTGTGAGCTCTCGCTTAGCGGCTCCACAAATATTAATGTGTGGCATCGAAGGCATTTTTATTAAGGCAAATCCCTTTTTTAGTATTTCAGGGCTTTAAATATAGCAAATAGTTTTAGTTGAAGAGGTTTATTATAACCTTAGGAAACATATTTGTAGGATTTTGAAGAAGATTTAATGCATAGAACAGAACAGCTTGGGAATTATAGTGCCAGTTAGAGTTTTAAAGCTGCTTGTGCTTAAAATATATAGTTTTTAAGGTATATAGTTAAGTAGGTTTATTTTAAAGGATAGTAGATAAAGTCTTTTTTATTTGTATTTATTTATTCTTGAATTATCCCTAAATATATCTCATTTCCTAAGCCGGAACAGCTTGGGAATTACAGTGTCACCAGGAGTTTTAAAGCTGCTAGTGGTTAAAATATATAGTTTTTAAGGTTTATAGTTAAGTAGGTTTATTTTATAGTATAGTAGATAAAATCTTGTTTTATTTTTATTAATTTATATATATTTATATATATATATTTATATTGAATTATCCCTAAATATATATAATCCAGAACAGCTTGGGAATTATAGTGCCAGGAAGCGTTAAAGCAAGGTTTATTGTCTGCGTTATAAAACCTCTTCTAGAATTTATTTTTAACTTATATATTTGATCTATGAGATCCTTGATTATTTTCGGTATTTCCCATATACAATGTCTCCTTCTATGTTTTCCCAACCCAGAACCACATTTGTCGCCTTTGGCAATTAGAAATTGTCTAACAGAGAGATGGAGATATATATTATATATATATATAGGGGAGGTGAAGGGAGGGTAGGTTCAAATCGTGCCTTATGAATGTGTGTAACTGTATCCTTTGAGTGGAAAAAATGGCACACACACACATAGAAAGAGTAAGAGAGAAGGCGAGTCCTTCTTTGACACTTTTTGGCATGTAGGAAAAAATGTCGGTAGAGGAACTTGAGTTCCATCCCCAAGCCCCCCCAACCCTGCCTCCATGCGCTGTGTCATGTGACGCATTAAAAATCGAAAGAACCCCCTCCATATCCCCAACTCATCTACTGCCTTCTGGCTGTCTTCTTCTTGCACGCATTAATCCTTTTTTCCAGCATCTTTTCACACACACACAGAGAGGCAGACAGACAGACAGAGACACATATGCGAGGCACGCGTGTATATAATCCTTTTTTTGCAGAATCAGAATCGGGAGCGGGAGCGGGCAGGGAGGGAGAGCCCCCATCCCGTCCTAAATCATCTCATCTTCGTCAGCAAGCCTCGCATATCAAAGCTAATTTATATTTCGTATAGCATACATTTGGGCGGGCGGGCAGGCAGAGTTTACAGTTACCAACCCCCCCTTCCAAGCAGCAGGCGAAGGACGAAAATAAAAACAAAGAACAAGAAGGAATACTCGTGTAGCAACCCCTTCTCAATGCCGCCTCCCAGTCCCCCCCCCTGTTTGCGCCTCTGATTTTTGATAAGTAAATAGAAAATTTTATAAATTTACATACATACATGTGTGTGTGTGCGGGTGTGCCAGTGTGTGTGTGTGTGTGGGGGCAATAAAAAAGAAACAGAATTTTAAATTAGAAAATATTAGTTAGTTCCGTAGGGTGGGGGTAGGGGGGGTATGAAGGACGTGGCTCACACAGGCCAGCGTGTTATCTCGTCGAATGTACAGTTATGTATTTGCATATCTCTGCCTCTCGCTCTCGCTCTCGCTCTGCTCCTTTGCCTTCTTCTTCTTGGCTTGTGCTAGTGTGTGTGTGCAGGATCCCCACATGGACACCTCTGCCCTTACCCTGCCTGCGCATTCTCCTTCTGGCAGCATCAATACATCATTTTCGTCTTTTCTCTTGCTCTTG